>JAHWFP010036596.1:131636-196068 GCA_023313725.1 Lithobius niger
GGTTGAGTTTGTCATGGAGTGAGGATGAGTTTGTCAATGGAGATATGTTGAGTTTGTAAGTGGAGACAAGTTGAGTTTTCCAATGGAGACAGGTTGAGTTTGTTGTGGAGACTAGTTCGCTAAAAGCCGTCCAAATCATTGTCGAAGTCATCTACGTTGTCTTCCAGAGTTGTCCTAGTCGTCATTGAAGTCGTCAATGAAGCAGGTGTCGTCCAAGAGGGATAAAAGCATTTTGGTGGCCTAATTATCATGTGTCCAAATTTCGTAGTCATGTCTTTGGGTCATCTAGTCGTCGTGTCTTTGGATCGCCTAGTGGCAAAAACGCTAGACCAATACATCACTGAAGTTGTCATTGTCTAGTCTGCGAGTCTCCCATGGACAGTGAGTCTACTCACTGGACATTCTAGTCGCCATTATTTGCTTTTATTCCCAAACACTTCAAGATCGTTTCACAGGGATCGATGAACGATCCGTCGATGGCCAGGACGAAAAACAAGAAAGACTTCAATAAAAAATGTTAGTAGGCATTGGCAGCTTTGTTACCTTCCCTCATTCAACCGTCAACCATCACACATTCAGATGATCTACCGTCTGTAACTTAATGTCAATTTGGGAGATGAAGCACCAGATTCTGAGGACCTACCCCAATCACAAGTTCTAAACCACATTTTGTTAAACTAGGAGGCACATTAAAAGAGGATAAAAACCAATTTTCCGAGGAAACCGTTGCCACCATACAATCCTTCGAAGGGGGATTTTTTTCTTTTGGTGTGTCGTAGCTGGCTCACCTTACTTTGACAAATTCTGGACTTTTGAGTTTGTGAAGTTGGATGTTTTGTGCGCGATGTCGGCGAAAATATCAACCCTCCGATCCTATACCCATAACCTATACCAGTATTGGTATTGGACAGCCTTACTGAATATAGTGCTTCTCCTTTGAAGTGTTACAAATACGTACATAAATAGTGTAAATAAATTCTTTTGGCCTAATGGGTTTCCAAGAACCAGATTAAAAATTTGCCCACGCAAACTATAGTTGAGTGAGTCGAACTTACATGTAATGTTTTACACGTTACCTTATGAAGCCTCAACGTAAAATTCCAATCTTATGTGTTACACTTAAATCTCTCTTCTTTTACTCCCTTTTTTAAATATCTGCTATCTTTTGTGCGTAGCAGCATAAGTTGCAATACCATATCACAGGCCATCTTCTGTCTGCATTAGGCCTTTACTTTTTTCACTTCATGTGTATATTCTACTCTGCCTCATCTCTGTCCCTATTTGTGGGCTTTCTCAGTTATTTCTGGTTGTTTATAACCATGAAGTTTTTTTTTGAATATTGAAATAATAATTTTAAAAATGATTTCATGTGGGACCAATTGAAAGCCCTACTTCCTGATTTTGCTAATGCATTTGTTGTATTTCAGTAAATGTAGCTAGTGAAGAGTTAGAACTGCTTATTTTTATTCTTTTCCTGAAAAACAAGTTATCTGAAAGTATTTACAGGCTTAGGCTGTGGTTATTTTATGGTCGTAACGCGTGGTAACGGTTGCCACTAATTTTTCTGCAGGGCCATTTAATATCAACAGATCTGCTTTGCTATCTCCAGTTTGAGCTTACTTTAAACATTAGGTGCGTGCAGGGTGACATATTTTTGTTGAGAAAGTGTTATGCTTTTTTTCTAGCCGGATTCAGTTTGTCATACTGAGCCTTCTCGGCCAGCGCCTGTGCATGATGCAGCAGTAAGTTCAGTAATTAAGTGCCTGTTAACTGCTTAGGTCATGTTTGCAGTGGCGTTTTAGTTCTTGCTTTTACTAACCTTCGCTTATTAATCACTGTTGGCATCATGCAGTTTTGTTTGTTTGTTTGTGTATGTGTGTGTGTGGGTGATTGCGTATGGTTTTTCAAGGCTACTAATGTGCATCGCTCAGCTCTCTATTTAATACTAACGGTTTCCCAAACAGTTGCTTTCGCAAACCTTCAGGGCTGTATCACTCACAATGTTTAGCATAAGTAGTTGGCCTAATTCACAAATAGGGGTACTGTAACTGCACTTGCAGCATGTGCCATGATAATCGAGAAACATATTTTTATAGCCGACGAAAATGCACATTACCTGTTTTGTATAGCGTTTCCCTCCTTTTGAGCTATTATTCCCCTAGAAACTCGGAAGTTGGCTTCACAGCCGGGCTTGTACTACTGCGCATGCGCAGAATCGGGCTGGCTATATATACTCGGCGTAGCCGTCCGATGGCATCATTTCTCCTAGGGCGCGCACGACAACGTGATCGCCTTGAGCTACTCCGTCCCATCGGACTCGTCCTCGATCTACGGGATTACTTCTACTAGGATGCTTTCTGCCTCCAAGGATCTCCCGGTTGAAGCTTCGCTTCCGGCCACCTGCATTCCAACTTTAGGAGCTGCTGGACGGGGAGCCAACCCATCCTCTCCTAGGACAAGGATACGTCCGCCTCCAAAGGCACTACACCGCCGGTCAGGACACTTACCTATCCAGCGGTCCTCAGCGATCCGACAGCCGCTCAATCCGCCATCCGCTGTCTTCCGGGCATTGCTGTCCTCCTTTCCATCGGAAGCATCCAGGGGTGCTTTTCGTAGGTGCCGCTTCATTACGGGATGCATCCCTTACATTTCACAAGCACCCTCCTCCAGTCAACCATCCTTTCCACTTGGTGGTCATACAGTTCACGGACGCACGCATTCTCATCCATTCTCATCCTTGCCTTCACCTGCTACTACTGTTCCTCTCGGCTCCTCGGACGAGCTTTCACCCGCTTTCCATCCGTCGCACCTCGTCCGCCTGCCCGTTCCGTTCCCGACATTTCGTCAAATTTTTTGCGATCCTGCCACCTCATCTACACAGTGTTCCTTTCACAACGATGCGTTGGGACACGGTCCCGCTCCTCCTTCTTTGCCTACCCTCGTTGCCCTGTTTTGTGATGAATCACCATCCTCGCCAAACTTCGACGTCCATTACATTTGTCTTAGAACGACAGTCTCCAGATTTTCTATCCCTCACGAGGTCTCCTCCTGTTCTTCGTTCCCACAAGATTTCAACTCCGGGAATTACTGCTCTGCCATCAACGCCGACGGAACGCCTAGGACATGCATCCCTCGATTCGTCCTATACCAACACCCACACTCACTCCCGCAGTATCTCCTGCACGTCCATCGTTACACTTCCCTGTGGTCGGCATCCTCCGGACGGACCCAGTACCAACAGTCTCTACTCACGAGCGGACGCGCAGTTTGCTCCGATCCTGATTTTTGCTTTACAAAAAAAAAAAAAAAATTAATGAATAAATAAAGAAAGATTGTAATGAATCGCACAACGAAAAGACAACAAATGAGACATTCTCAGTCCGCTTGAGGACCAGGACACAACATTCAGTCAGTTTGAAACTCGTTCCCACTACATCACATCCCGATCCTCGTCCTTTTACGCACCACATTATGTGCTACCTTCGACACACTTCATACCTTCTCGTCCGACCTCACTTCTCGCACAGTCAATCCTGCTATACCTACAAACTTGGCCCTTTACCCTGATCATGGCCAATCCATTCCTCTCTCAACTTCTTCAAACTATCAGCATCCCTTTGCAGCTACAATAGCTTTCCATGTGACGTCCGCTTCAAATTTCATCCTCAGCTTCCTCATGAGGATCGATCCTCCATTCTTCCCCCAACGAGACGCATCTACGTTCAAGCAAGAGCCACATACAACAGGCCTATGTCTTTACCGTCCTTTTTTGCCAACTTATGTCTTGCTACCTTTCCTTTTACCTGCTATTTTCGACTGCTCACACTTTGAACACTGCAAAAAAAAAAAGGGAGTGGGGAGGGGGGTGAAGGGAAAGGGACGCGGTAGTATCACGTCCCCTACATCATCTCCATATCCATCCTGCCTACACGCCGATCCTGCCTACAGCGCTGCAACCACTGATTATGTACTATTGCTACGTTCCACCACCAGACGCCACTACAGTCGTCCGCTTCGCAGTTCAAAAACGCTACGCGTGTAACGGTTTTTCTGTGTCCTTTTTTCATGTCCGACTCCTCTTTGTCTGAAGATCCTCTGCTTGATGCTGAAGTTACGCCGAACGTTGAAGCAACGATAACAAAGGAAGCCAATGTGCCTTCACTCAAGGCATGTAATTGTCTCAGTTTCTCCGAAAACTTCACTACGTTCCACTTCGATCCTCATCCTTGCTGCCAGCGTCACCGACGGTGTGACGGACTAGAACGCAACTGCCGCATCTGCATTTCTATTTCTCCGAGCCGATGGACATTCATTCGAAGAAAGCAGCTTCAATCATGGCAACGTATGCAACGTGCAGCCAAGAAGCGAAAAGAGCTACGGGCCCTTAAACAATCACAAGTCCAAACTCCAAGTTCGACCGCTCCTTCACTGCCAAAGAAAGCTACCAAACGCCCTGCGCCAGGTCCCCTGCCTAACGCTCATCCTCTGAAACGACCTGCCCTTCCCAACACCGAAGCAATTCCTGCAATAGCAGGAACGCCAGGACTCAAGTAATCGGTAAAAATCAAAGCTGCCCGTCAACGTCTCGTTCCCACTATGACTCCATCCACACCTCCAACTAACACTCTTAAACCATCTCTGTTGTCCTCCAAGGTACAGCAATCTGTGGCGTCCTCATCCTCTCCAGCTCGTGTTCTCTCTACATCTCGTCTAAAGACTTTTCAAACATTTTCTCCAGCGGACGTGCCGTCTCCCTCAAAACCAACTCCGTTCCCTACCGCACCGGTGCTTCGGACAGCACTGACTAGGGGTTTGCATCTTTTGGCCAGGGAACAAGAGCATCTAGACTTCAACGTAACATTCCTCTTTGAATGCCTAGATGGGTTCGTCACGGAGCTCAATACTCTTCGCTCCGTTGAATCCACCACGGCATCTTTACAGGATGCGGCAGCATCTGCAGAAGCCCTCCGATCAGAAAACGATCTTCTCCGTGCCGCGAACGAGGCTTGCTCTAATGAACTTGAGCTTATAAACCAGCGTTACCGTTCCCTTCGCATAAATTATGCTCTGATCCGTGCACGTAACGCCGGGGTTTCACCAATTCCTGCTTCCCCACCGTGGAGGGCCTACTACTGCGCTCGTTCCCGGACCCGCCGCCTTAGACTTGCTCCATCCTCAACTATAACCCACTCACCGTCACATCCTCGTCCTGCGGATACATCCTCTTCACCCACCTTAGCCATACTTCATCAAGAAGCTACCTCGCCGTTGCCATCACCGCTTCGAGATCCCTCGTCCACAGCCTGTGATTATCACACGCCGGATGACGATCCTCCACCATCAGCCTCCGCCTCTCCTGTTACGCTTTGGAAGGATGCGATTGCCATAAACCAATATCAAAAAATCACTTCGTATTCAATGTGGCAATACGACAATGCTCCCAGCTTTGTCCCTGTGTACCACGGTATCACCGGAACTTCTTCACCTTCCACGGACGTGATGCCATGCTCCCCATGCTGCAGCAAGGCTTCAGGTGTTGCTTTAGGATTTCGTGTCCTCCCCTAAGAACATACCCAAGTTTTTCTTCATTTTTTCCTGCCCATTCCGAACTCTTCCGGCGAGGGTTCCGGTTCATCCGCCTCCCATGGGGGACGGTACAATCGCGATCCTCGCCTATCTGCTCACGATCTCGTCTTCACAAATCACCTTGGTCAGTCCCCACTTTTCTCCGCAGCACCTAAATTTTTCACCAACCATCATTTCTTCACCCTTAGTTTTATAATCGGACAACATAATTGTGATCTGCCTTCAATAGTGTACTCTATATTCTGTGCTTACCACGATCCACTTTACGGACACCGTCCGCTCCTTTCATCTGCCACAGTCGGCCTCATCGTTCGTCCGCCCTTCTCCATCGCCTACTGAAACAATCTACAAATAATTCATTGTTCACCTGCTCACTTCTCGTGCCGTCAGTTCCCGTCCTGCGGACGATATCCACTCTTCAGTTCTTCCTGTACCATCTGCAACACCATCCGCCTGCTCATCTCACACATGGGAGCACCATCTTCCCAGCAAGGTAGGCGATTTCGGTATTTCTTTTCTGATTTCCTATCTTGTACCCCACGGTGTTATGACCCCTGCTTGCGGTTCCTTCTTCTCCTTCCTTAACCATTACTAGATTATGATAAATTACCGCACTGCCTGACCTCACTTGGGATGTTACCCTCCGAAACAGCGGATCGCTCCTCAGCCCGCACATTGTTTCGGTTATAAGTGAAATTGGTTCAGGACTCAGGGTTGTCTTCGCCAGGAACTAGTTCCCGGGGATGCCGGCTTGTACATGAGGGGACAGCGAACCTAGCCCTCCTCCGGGTTACCAAGTCCGCTATAAAAAAAAAACAGGTAATGTATATTTTTGTCGGCTATAAAAAGACTAAAATTGCAGGGCCTGCACCTGCTTAATTTTAGTTTTTATTGCCTAACCGAAAATATACATTACCTTCAGTCCCACCCAGGCCTCCCCTCCATAGTCTAGGTTCTGAGTGAGGAGAAATAATGCTATCGGACGGCTGCGCCGAGTATATATAGCCAGCCCACTCCTGTGCGTGCGCAGTAGTACAAGCCCGGCTGGGAAGCCAACTTTCGAGTTTCTAGGGGAATAATAACTCAAAAGGAGGGAAACATTATAAAAAACAGGTAATGTATATTCGGTTAGGCAATAAAATCTAAAATTAAGCAGGTGCAGGGCCTGCAATTTTAGTCGTTATTTTTAACCCATAGCTACACTCTTAAAGAATGCATCCCACACAGTCGAGGGGCTAAAAAGGCGTTAGGAAACATCTGTGGGAGATCCAAGCAAAGCTAGCAAACATGCGTAGTAGTTAGTTTTGTACTTGAAAACAAGAGGCTATCCCTCAGCTGAACTAACCACGTATAATATTGTTTAAAAAGAATGCTTCGCACAGCTGGCACCAGCTGGCAAATGGTTATTTTGAGTATCAAGCAGTAGCCAGATATGTGTGTACTATTATGTTGAGGTAACTCCAGTTTGGTACGGTATATGTAATTCATTTGCGGTTGATCCTGGTGAAGTTATCAACAACAGCAGATAAGACAATGTGTAAACAGATTACCTACTTTTTGGATAATTTTGGAAGTCTGTAGGTAGTACACTGACATGTTTGATTAAAAGAGTGCTAAGCATAATGTCTCGAAGATTTGCTTGTCAAATTTTTGTTTGCTTTTACCCTAGTGCCTCTTTCACCTTTTGCTTGTTTTCTGGCACCAAATAATGGAGACCTGTTTGCACCTGTACATTGTGTTGGGTTTAATTTTAACGTAAGAATTAGCACCTTACCGTACATATGCAACTGATTTGTTTATTAATAGTGTCGTTCTACTTTTCAGCCACCTGATAAAATTACTGATGATCCCCTCATTTATCCTTGGAAACATAGAGATGTCATGACATTTGATATTCCTTTAAATGATACCGGCTCTGCAGGCCTAGGAGTCAGCGTCAAAGGAAAAACTTCAACTAGTTCAAATGGGATTGTGGATTTAGGAATATTTGTTAAATCGGTGATAACTGGTGGGGCAGCATCAAAGGTAAATATTCTGTTACGTATTTTAAATTGATCAATCGTTTTGCTCGCTCAGTGAACATCTATCACATAGTTAAGTTGCAGCACAGCATTTCATTTGCCGTTGTTTGTTCTCTGTTGTTGAATTTTCTTAACATTTCACCCAGTGTGTCGAACTCTCGAAAATCCGTAGTGCGACAGTCTCAACTAGTCATAGACTTCATTATTTTATTTGAAACCGTAGATTGCAGGGGTGTGCGATACTTTCGAATTTCGATACTGATACAGATACTTCTCATTCGCAGATTCCGACTCAACTGTGTTAACCAATTTTATACAAAATGGGATATCCCTCTTGCTGTCGGCACCTGTCATCTAACCTAATTTGCATACAATGCAACTGCAATTTATGCAAATTGTATGTTACCTGACCCCACTCTCCACTCCCTCTATTGCCCTATTCCAATCCACTGTCTTTTTTTGCCGTGGCACACGTCGGAAGTGTTTGTAAATTGGTGCTACCAATTCGGTTTATGGTGCGTTTCCATCTAGCAGCGTTTTTGGAAAACTGGTCGAGTTGCTGAATACGCCGTAAGTTGAACAAATTATTTTGTTCTGAAGAACATGACAACGAACGATTTTAATCTTAGCCGCCTTAATTTTAATCAATTTTTAATATTGGCCGCCTAACAGTAAAACTTAGATTGACGGCGGAATGTGGCGAGTACTAAATTCAGGAAGGCCTGTTTGTAACTAATATGCATTTCGCAAAGTGGAAATACGAATTTAATATGTGGTCGCCTTAGAGGCGCTGAGTTGAGAGATGGGGCAAGCGAGCTCGAGAGTGAGAATTAAAGAGTTAATCGAAATACGTATGAGAATGTGAAGAGATAAAGCGATAATTCTATGAAAATGTGGAGAGAAAAGGGGTACACAATACCCTAGAGGTTACACGATAACCTGGTGATGTTGTACGTCTTAAGAATGACAAGGCAGAGGTGTTGTGGCATATAAATGAGTTTCGGAGATGTCTTGAGAGTTAGACGATAACTCGTAGAGCGTTATACGATAGCACTGGGAAAAAGATGTGGCGTACAAATAAGTTTTAAAATATTTTATTTAGAATGGCGTTGACACGAACTATGAGCAATAGAACGCCGTGAATGGCAGACGAGGCCATGTTTCCTGATGCTCCGGGGGAGTAGGGCAGTGATGGACAGATAGTGGCGGTGTGAGACCGCTGTGGGTCATTCCATCTCTGACGGCCGAAGGGACAGTGGCTTGGTGATGGCATTGGCCGGAACTAAAATTGTACTACCGAAACTACATTTTGTAGACACCTGATTAAGTCTTGGTGTTGTGGAGTTCATATGCTTGATTTAAAGAAAATATGGGACATTCAATGTCTAGCCTAACTGGAAGGGACGATGATTGTTTATGGGGTGATAGGCACAGTGTTCCGATGGTAAACGACTCCGGTTGCAGAGGCAGGTGTGCCCTGCGGGGCCTAGTGAGGTTTAGGCCTAAAAACATGGTAACGATAAGGTTTACGAGCACTAGATACGAACCAATCGGTCTCGTACTATGATAAACGTTGGCATTCCTACCGGAATAGGTCTTTTCTGCAATAGTTCGAATGAATGAATTATTTTTGGTGCGAAGTGCTTCGTGACCGAATTTTTAGTCAAGGGTGGAAGCGACCACGATGATGGTCAGGTTATTTTAAGGCCTACAGAAAGTTGCGGCTATTTACGTAAATAAATAACTGACCCTGCCCTAGGGAACGAGACATACATGTCTTTTCTTGTGGTGAGAATACTGTTGTGCTGCAGGGCGCTGTACACATTGAGACGTACCCCACGTATTGCGAAATATTAGGTGCTTGTGTGGTCTGATTAGTAAATCTATGGTTGGCTGTGGGTGTTACTGTGCATATGTGTTTGTAGGTGTCATGCAGATTGCAGACTAATGAAGGGAGGCTTGTCAGTACACTGCTTATACCAGGTTCAGATGTGCAATGGTTAGATCTGGGTGTAAACCGATTTGTTTAATGTGGCACGAATAATCGCCACCACAGTCCGTTGGCAGGGTACTTGGCCTTAGGTCCGGTCTCGTACAGGTTGTGAGTGGCTGCACCCTTGTTGTGTGGTTATATAGCGCACTGGTAATTCTCAAAATTTAAGGGCGTGTCAGTTGGCCCGCCCGTGCCCCTCCCTAAAACGCGGCCTTCAGGTGTTTGGATGTGGATTGGATTTGCCACTTCAGTATTGGTGGTGTTTAAAGAATTCCTGGTAATTTCTCCTTGCAGGTAAAATGGCTAGAGGAGCCAAGGCATAGGGCTGATGGATATTGGGACCGAGAAAGGGGCCTGGCTCCGGGAGTTGGGTACCCGCGTGGCGGGGGTCGGAGTCGGGGAAAGCTGTGTGTGTAGGGTGTAGGAGTAGAGGCCGTAGTTGCTTTTTCCATAGGTGACTAAGGGCAGAATAAACACTGATTGTGTTTTGCAACACGGATCGGTTGCCGGGTGTTTTTTCGTGAACTGTTGGAAGTGCACGAGTGACCCGGCGCTGGGCAGGATGCTGATAAGAGGTGGCTTCCAGAGGACCTGGACAGGGTTAGACGTCGGGGTCTGTACTACCCGCATAGTTGGCCTTTTGAGGCCACTTGGTGCGAGAGGGCATCGTACGTAAGGTGCAGATGCTAAGTGGGTACACGGCGTGTAGTTGGTAGTATGACGGCTCGCCGGATGATGAGGAAGGTGGGCTCTTGTTTCAGGGGCGCCATGGTCAGAATGGTGCAAAAGAGCATTCTGGGCATTTAAAAAGGTGTCGCAGCGAGGGGCCAGGACATTGGTGATGTATTCTTCGGCCTGGCTGCTTGGCCGTGCTAGGCACGGGAGACCGGGCAGAGGGGCCCAGTCCGGCCACAGATGGTGTCTGGGTGGCTAGGAAGATCAGGTTGTGTTAAACGCCGGTCGCGGGCGGCGTGGGCGTTGGTTACTGAAAAAGGGGCGTCTTCATCAGGCGTCGCCAGGTAGTGGCCGTCCGTGCAAAAGGGGGGACTCCGTGGTTGGCGGAAACGGCACACCTGCTATGAGGGCAAGTTGTATGTCACCTTGATTGACAAGTTAGAAGCTGGCCGTGCGCCATGTTTTTTAATAAAGATCTCATTTTGTATAAAAAAAGGTAACACAGTGAGTCGGAATCTGCGAATGAGAAATGATGATTCTACCAGAGAACTTGTTCTCGCAGGAGAATCTAAGTTCTCAGAATAGAATTCGACGAAACTGTGTTACCTTTACTCCCTGCCCGCCTCCCTGGCACTCTGTGACTCAGCTGTAAAAGACAGTGGGTTGAAATAGGGCAATAAAGGAAGTGGAGAGTGGGGTCAGGTGACGTAAAATTTGCATAAGTTGCAGTTGTATTGTATGCAAATTAAGTTACATGACAGGTGCTGACAGCAAGAGGGATATCCCATTTTGTATAACGATACATCGATACATTTTGTGTATCGATATTCGATAGTATCGAAAAGGTATCATTGCTTTAAAATAATTGAAGTATTAAGAGTATCGAAGAGGTTTTGGAACAGAAAATTATTTCAAGAGCTTATATCGTCATAGATCTGCGACCGATAGGCCTATCGTTTAGTTGCCAAACAATTCGTAGCAGTATCACACGTTTTTGATGGGCCTCCTACCTATTGATTTTAGGTTTGTGGGAGTAATTTGCATCAAATTAACCTTACAATCCCAAGAAGAACGTGATAACTGGAGCAGGATATGTTACGGTTGATTGGCGTCTGTTTATGAAAGCCAAGACTTTATTATCATTACATTGCTGACTTCTCTTGTTGATTAGCCATTTAGTGCAACCGGGGGGTTCAACTGTACTAGAAACAATGCATTCCAAACCTTTGCATTCGGCAGTCCTTGAGGCGTTTCGCCGACGCCGGTAACGCCAACATGGTGGAGCTGTTATTTCCTGTTCTCATCTGAATGTGATTCGTGAGGGGTCAAGCCTACAAGCACTTTATTTATTTATTGTATTTACAAAATTATTGTAATGTCCTATGAAGGACAGAAACACAATTTAGATTAAAACACCAATTAAAAAAAAAACGAAGAAACATGGCCGTCATCTGGTGCCCACAGTTCTCGTCTCTCTCCTGAATGAGATTCGTGAGAAACTCATCCTTGATTCCTTTTGTAATCGCTCTTGTGGTGTGCGAAAAAGGCAACGCTTGTAGTCCTATTATAGGCAGGTAGCCACAAATGTGAAAACGCTTTATATCTTAAAAACTATGCAAACATCAATTTATAAAATCAAACAGCAATTGAAAAATTAGTTCAAACTTTTGCCTGTTCGTGGATAAATTTTGCAAACAGTATCACAATTTAACTGTAGCTGTGCGTGTTTTACCCTAATTGTCGGACTTAAGTTTCTCAAACATTATTGAGTTACTGCGACTGAATTGCTCACCATGTTTAGCCGTCATGGCGGTTGCCATCCCATAATCCCAAAGCGGAAGTATCACTGATGGCTGCACCTTAAATCGTGAATCTGCTTGTCCGGTAAACACAGTTACCATAATCGTCCTAGGTGCAACTGAACCATGATCCACCATTAAATTGTTTTAATTATTAAACTGAGTCTTAATTGTGTTATTAAATTAGCAATAACTTTTTTGTTTTTAATATCTTTATACGTAAATAACAAAAGGTCTGCGGAGGCAAAAACATGTTATGTTAAATACATAAAAATGTAAGGAAATTCAATGTTTGCTAGTCCGAATTTATTTTTAAATTTCTGTGCTAAGCGGTGATCTATTTCGTATGATCCGATGCACTAATTAAATTAATATTTTTTTTATTAACACTAGGGGTGTGCAAGTAGAATAATTTTAAATCGAGTCAAGGTACCAAAAGAATAGTCGAGTATCGAGCCGAGTTTGAGTATTTACTGAACATATATTGTGTGCAAGTTTCCTTTTAATTCTTTATGGGAACAACAACTAAAATGCTGCTTAACGGACTGTGTTGGTTAACGTGTATAAATGGTTGTCCAGTTTTAAGGCTATAACTTAAAAAAACCATTTGAACTAATTGCTTTTAATTTGCACCACTGAAAACCTCTCGTTGAGACGATGAATTTGGTATACTGGAATGTCAAAATTGGTCAAAAATAGGCGAAGTTATCGCATTTTTTTCACTGGATTCGAGTTTTTCTAGTATGGATGTGAGAAACGATCCCAGATCAATTACAGGTCGCGAACTTGGCCCTTTATCTCTAATTAATACCAATAGGCCTTAAAACTTTTAAGCAGGGTTCATAAGTACTTACTAGCGGAGTCGCTCGCTCATTCCACGTCGTCTCGCTGCGCTCGAGGAGCTTTTATGCTGCAACTCTTATGCTGCTGGCAGACAGTCTACATCTAAAACGATCAAGCAAATGATCAGAGTGCAGAGCATGTTTATCGTAAGGCTTGAGTTCATAAATAAATGTACTAAACCAACCCCCTTCTGCCGTGTGCCTAAACTGCCAATGAGCCAGGAGGCGAGACATGCGATTTCTCCCCTAGTCGGCCTTGGCTTGAAGAAGCCTTATCCATCCGCGCTGCATGGCCGTTTCAACGCTGTAGCAGGCGAGTTGCTGCGTGCTTCAACTAAACATGCTTGGTAATTTTATCATGCATACTCGTTTGTGCCGCTCCTGGCATACATTATTTTGTTATTCAAATACATTTTTGCAGACTTTACATTGGTTTCCTTGTTTCACAAATTTTAAGAATTTTTACTTAAAATCCATCTCCTTCCCCGCTACGTGTGATGCTTTGAAAGAGCAACCACATGTCGCCTATAATTTTTGACTAATATAAAAGATTTCGTGTAAGGCGGAATCGTACCTAGAAACTGTTCGGGGTTACCAAAACTAGGCTGGACTATTGCTGAGTAGAGCGCCAGCTAATAGGACACTATTGATCGAATGTCGATGTTTTACAAATGCAAACGTGGAAATATTTCTGACACCCTTTTCTGTTATCAACATACTTTGTTTAAATAGGTCTAATTTAGCTCTAATCTTTTCGTAATTTCGTTTAAATTTAAGGCTAAATGGGTAGTTTGTATTTAATATATCCAAAATGCAACTCCAACAGTCATCCCATCAGCGAGCTGCACGTGCCTCATTCTTGAATGACGGCTGTTGGCATTGCCAGCCGTAATCCTACTTACAACACTACTGGACCACGCGCCTCCTACGTGGCGAAACAATTGTGGACCATCCGCACTGCAGGAAGAGGTGATATTCCGAAACTAACAATCAACTTCGAAAAATTCGTTTCAACAATGGTCCAAAGGGGTTTTTTCGAGGGCAAAACTTTTACCTAGAATTACGAAAATACGCCTAAACGATATCCGGAGTAATTTCCAGTCTTTTGAGACCTTTCTCACATTTCTAGCCTTCCTACTTCCGGAGGAGAAGACATATATATAAACAAACCGACCGACCGTAAGTTTTTAATGGTTATGATTTGTCATTTTACTATTTGTAAGGCCTTACAAGTCCTTGAAAAATTGAAATCGCAGTACTTAGTCCTTGCAAGTCCTTCTTTTGATTTCCATATAGCAATTGAATAAAACCTCGGTTGGCAGTTTTTGTTTATATATCATTTCAAATTTATTTTCTTAAACTCGGTTGGATGATGAACTCTTAACTTCTTCACGGCTACATTCAGAAATCTTGAAAACCTTTACATGGTATGGGGAAAATTTAATATTACTTAATATTATACAGTACCTACCAAGCTCTCATTGTACAGTAAAACCTCTTTAATACGAACTTTAAGGGGACTGCTAAAAATGTTCTTATTAACCGTAGTTCTTATTAAACGGACGAGAGAAATTGGACTGCAACTTTAAAAAAATGCAGCCTACCGGTATATGGTATTTTCTTTTCATTCGTCCTTGACCTTCGCGTTTCCGCAAACGGACAAAACTCTTATCACTTCCCCAGATGGAGTCAACTAGCGATTGATGTTTTGCGTGAAACAAAACGAAATTCAAGAGGGAGGAAAAAGCAACCGTTACGAACAGCAAATTCGTAAAAATAAGCTAGAATTGTAAATATTTGTTCGTCTTATCCGTACTTTCGTATTAACAGAGTTCGTTATAGCCGTATATATTTAGTGCTGACTGAGTAGCTGGCCAACCATAATTTTGAAAAAAGTTCTTATTAAGCGGGAATTCTTGTTATCCGAGTTCTTATTAACGAGGTTATACTGTAATCCTCTTAATACGAAGTTTTGCTCAGGTTAGCTTGCCCTAGTTTTTCATGGCAGTGACTACAGTCAGCACCAGACATTAATTTGGTGTTACTGTGCGGACGTTTCGTCCGGCCAGGATTGCCAAAGTGTTTGGCATTGTAGAGTATAAGTGGGTATTACGTAGAAACTGAATTTGGTGCTACTTTATTAGAAGGCATAATTGGGAGTGCAAGCTTGCCACAATCTGATTCAAAGCACCCTCTTTTTTGTACATGAATTGTGTAGTTAATTAAATGTCCGGTAGTTTTTTTTTCTTGTCCTAAGTGTGACTGGGAACAGATCTAAGAGCAAACTTCGCTCACGACTGTTTTAGGACTTTTGTATCGTTATCTGGGATATAATTTGTAATTGGAGATAATTGTCAATATAACTCAACCGAAAATACTCTACAAAATTAGACCTATACTGTAATGGTGTCCTTTACCAGTTGCTTCATGAGAAACGAAATTTTACACAAGTGGGCAGCAAAACTTTGCACTGTTGTCCGGTATGCTTGAAACTTCGTACTTAAAAGTCCTTGAAAAAAGTCCTTACAAGTCCTTGAAATCCATTCAACCGAAATGGTACGAACCCGGTTTAAGGTTAATTTTTTAATGTAACAACGAAGTTAAGCTTAACATTAGTGCCATCTGAAATATTTCTTTCTGAACGCTAATAGTAATTAAGGAATAAAGAAAGCTGTAGATGGAGTCGTTAGGCCTTGTTTTTTTCAACTGTTATCTTAAAAAAGGTATTATCGAAAAAGCATCAGTATCGAAAAAAGTATCAGTGTCGAATAAAGTATCAGTAGAAGAAAGTATCAGTATCGCGTTGAAAAACCTGATTATCGCACTTGATAGATTGGTGTTATTAACTTACAAAACATGCCAGTTATTTAGTAGTGTGTGTTGTCTAGTGTTTCTTGTGGTATGTAAAACACAAAGATGGAGCCAGTCTCTGTCAGGTTATTAAAAATTTAAGTAAGAAATGTATAGTACTGTTTTTAGATGCTTTCTGTAGTTGCTCAGGCATCACTGTGTAAAAGCACCACATCCAAACAATAAGAGTGATTCAAAGTAAAAGTGTTATTGTGTTAGTGTCTGTGGAAATTCTCTGTCTGACCTATCCGAGTATCCAAACACCTCTTGTTCCCAGTTATTTCAGACATTTGTGGTTGTATTATAGTGCCAAGTGCTTCAGTGAAATTGTGCCCTTACTTAACAGTTTCTGTACTCATTTAATAACTTTTTAGTGGCTGTGGGTAGTGGATGTAGTAGTGTCCAGTTTAGAAGTTTTGCGCAATTGGTTCACATATTATTTCCCAACATAAACAGTAAAACAAAAGCAGTGGGGACTAAAATTGGACAAACGAACAGCTTTATCTTGTAGACATAACTCAAAAATCGGGTTTTACAACTTGGAAGAGTGATCGAAAAAACATTAGACAGTTTGACCAACGCTGAAGCTTGATAAGTGACAGTGATTTATAACAGAAGAGTAAAAAAAAAAAAAAAAAAAAGCAAATTTGGCAATGTATTAAAGCGTCTGAAAAGTTAAGTGTAAACTGTGCAAATTCTCTCCTGCCTATGGGCCCTGCTCACATTGGCAATAAATTCCTTTAAATCTGGTTACTTTTTGAGACTGATTTGATTGAAAAATGTATTGTACTTTTTGTTATATTTATTACGGTTTCGAGTGAATTAATCTTTTACAATTACGCAGGTTTCGATTTGCATTTATTAATAAATAAATATAAACATTCTTGAATATTTTTAGGATGGCCGACTTTTAGAAAACGATCAACTAGTTGAAGTGAATGGAGCCTCTTTGTTGGGCAAGTCTAACAGTCAAGCCATGGAGACACTACGACTTGCTATTCAGCAAGAAGGCCCCAATCCTGGTGCCATAACCCTTACTGTAGCCAGACGCATTTCAAGTGCCCAACGAGCTGAAGCCAACTCTTCTACCCATCCCGAAAGTTCAGGAAGTGTTTCTTCGGAAAATAGGTCTACGACACCAGATACAAACTCTGCTAGTGAACATTCTGAGGGAACAGTTATTTTTCTTCCTTGGCCTTCAAGGCGAAGTGATGATTCAAATTTGGATAATCATGAGAATGTGCGAAAAATTGAGGACAAAGACCTTGGTTTGGATGTGCCATTAAGAAATCCTGTTGTAGATAGGATTATGGGACAACGAACTGCTGCTGCTTCGTTAAGAAATGAATCTTATTATCGTGCAACACAGGATACGTGGAGTCCCCATAGGCCACACCTTACGAACGGTTCTCACCTGAAGCATCCAAATCTTGGCAACATTGGCGTTTCGATATCACCGACAGTAAATTTGACCATGGATGACACCATGATAATTGATGATGAATATACTAATCTTCCTCCTCAGGTAATAATGCATGTGTGATGCCGATTTGAATGTGTAAACGCATGGTAAGCATTAGGGATTGACCGAGTCCGCATATATCCGGATCCGGCGCCGGATCCTGCAGTGTCCGGCAAGATCCGGATCCGGCAATTATTTAAACCGGATCCTACACAAATAATAAACTTCCTTTTTTTCTTTGCTTCGTAGTAAAATCTTGGTTAAAATAACTAATCGGTCTACGAGTATAAAAAATTGCAGACGAAATAATCATATTGTAACAAAAATATGAACTGGAGAATACGAAGCGAAGATGCTCAAAAAGTCAAAACTTTTATCGGGGACCACAAATCGAACGCTATTACTCCAGTTGTAGCGAAAGTTGGCTCACTTCTCCGTGAAAAAATCGTAATTTAAAAAAAGTTTATTTTCACAAAGACAGCTTTAATTCACTAGATTTTTTTCTGATCTATCAAACTTACCTTGGCTAACCGCAAAAAAAAAAAAAAAACATCAGCCGCTTAGTTTGGTGTAACAGGCATGTTTTCCCTATCGCACGTGGTGAATAAGTTAGGCCTAACGCACGAAGCTGCATATGTTAAAATTTTTACCTTTGAATCTTTTAATTTCTGGAAAAAAATCCAAGTATTTTCTTCACTGGGTAAATGTCGAGTGCTTTTGAAGTATCCCAAATTCATTTTATTGGAGAATCTGCTCCCTTAATTAGTTTTTAGACTTTGTAAACATTGCCTGTCAAATCGGCAGTAGCAAAACGTTAGAGCCCACCTGGACTCCTGGAGAAGGTAGTCAATTGTTGCAGTAGTTAGCCAACTCCAAAACCTGATATGTCTGATAACACCATATTTAAATCTGCACATATTATTTAAAAAAAAAATTATTTTCAGCTTTATTATTTTATTTGGCGTTATTTATAATTAAACAAAATTTAAGAATATTTTGGAGAATGAAAAGATTTTTTTTTTAAACCAGGCATGATTAACTGATAATCATGTTTGAATCTTTAAATATTTATTTATTTTTTTTTTATTTTTTTTATTTCAGCTGTATGTTATTATTTTATTTTATTTATAATTAAACAAAATATTAAAATATGTTGCAGAATAAAAAAGGTTATTTTTTTTAACCAAGCATGATTAACTGATAACCACTTTTAAACCTGTAAATATTTTTCTAACTTATTGTTTTTGTATTTCAGCTTTTTAAGTTATTTTATTTGGTAAAAAAATAAATTAAATAAATTTTATTTTATAAAATTCTGCAATTTTTTTTTGAAATGAAGCAGTAGGCTAGGCTAACAATGAGAAAATGCTTAATTTAGAAAAATATTTTTTGATTGATTAACCTAATTAGTGCTTTATTTGATTGTTTCAAAAAATTTAGTAACATTGTCAAACCAGTGGAGTGCTGTAGCCTATAGGCACTGTTAATAGCGTAAGATTTCTGAGTGTTTTTGTAAGAAAGTAGTGTAAAACAAAACAAAAATTAACACCATCTGCAACTTATAAGGGGAAAAAATAAACAACTTTATTTCATCATTTTTGTGTGAATTACCTGGTATCCGGCACCGGCCCGGATCCAGAACCTAGATCCGGAACCGATCCGGCTCTAGCATCCAATTATCCGGATCCGGTAAAATGCTATCCGGTCGATCCCTAGTAAGCATGTCATATTTCAGCGGAAGAAAGACGTGAATACAAGGTGAAACAAATATTTTTAGTGGTAAATATCTGCAAACAACTACATTTTACAAATGTTTAATTTTCTTACAGTATTAACCGATACTGAACAAATCGCCAGACACCAAACAAAACAATAAATAAATAAATGAATAAATAAAAATAAACAACCACTTGGTATGAATGTTGTATGTGTTTACATTGCCTTATAAATATCCCATGTTTGAAAAGCATTTTTTAAAACACAGGACTACCAAATTGAAACAAACATCCTCTATTATTCTACTTACAGCCCATTACTAACCACCTGTAGAGTACGTAAACTGAAAATTAATGAAACCAATTCTAAGTCTCATTAAAAATGCTGGAAGTCACTGATCTCACATTTGGCTAAGTCGTTAAGAAAAATCTCAGAAAAACCAGACATTTCCTTAGTTGCTCCTAGTTTTCATTTTCCTTAAAAAATGCTAACCTTTATTTTGTGCTTATTGTTTCATTTAAATAATGGTCTTATGCACAAAATAGCCAAAGATTTCGTGCTATGACAGGCTTTCCCACATTGTTGACTCCCCAGCAATGATCTGCCTTTTTTTCCGTTTTGGACGTGGTTTGGTAAAGAAGTGTTCAATGGTGTTGATGGTGTTAGGCTGGGTTGTGGATTATCATGTTCTGGTGCGTATGATGGGGGCTTGTGTTCAGCCAGCACGATATCAAGTTTTCGTCGTTAAATGAGGCGATACCTAGTATGTAATTTGGGTCCCTGGGTTTCATTTGTTAGTGGTAACTGTCCTTTAAGGCATAAGTGCATTGAACTGACCAATGCTTTATCCGTAAGTTTGGAAGTGAAGATTTTTCAGTTCGGTACATTAAATGGAAGCTAAATGGTACATCAGTTACGTATAATGTTAATAGTTCCTCATTTGTCACGATGGATGGATCGACAGTGTAAGATTTTCCCATGCAAGAAGTTCGGTAACCAGGTTACCCGAAAAAACCGTAGCCCAGCCGACAAAATCACGGAGAAATGGGGAAGAAATTGTCGCAGCCCATTAAGTTGTGTAGTTTTTTATTTTTATTTTTTATTTTTTATTATACTTATGAAGTAGTTACTTTTGTGAAAAGCAATGGACATGATGATTTGAAACTTAGGCTACTGTTTGCATGCAATAGATATTCATTAAGGTGCACAGAAAAAAAACCAAGTAAATGGCTGTAATAGTTTTGGAGAATCATTTTTCTTACGGGTAACGAACTAAAAAATAAAATAGAAAATCTCCATTTTGATAAAACGCGTCCGAAAGTCGGCGTTAAGCTATTTAGCGTTGTTCTCACCTGATACGCGTTAGTATAAAGGTTTATAGGCTTCTTTTCAGTTTTAGTATTGCATTGTAGTAGCTCTTTTAATTTTATATTATTGTGGAACTTAATTTTTCTCATGATTTTCAACGACGAACAAAGCACACGCACCTTGTGAAATCTGAAGCGAACCACGTCGATCGTATTTAAATCGCGCGTCGGCCAATGAGAGCGAGCTAAATTGGTCACGTGGTGCTTACTGGCCAATGAGGGAACGCGATCTTCAAATGCTTTAGAAAGCTTGCTTGAAACCGCAAAAAACAGTCTACTACTTCTGATTGGCGCATGCTGAATCTCACAAGCCTAAGTAATAAACAGCTCCAGAAGCAACTTTTTACATTGATATGGTACCCCAGGTCGGAAGTATTTTTTTTTTTTGGTGGGGGGAGAGAGGGGAGAGCAGGGATGCTCACTGTGACTTCTCAATCTGGGGCGAATGAGTATAGGGGGAGGGGGAAGTGGAGGAGGGATGTGTTTTTTAATATGGAAAACGAGTAACAGCAGCAGGGATTCAAACACCCTGACATCAAAATACTAAAAAAAATCGTCATTTTTCCAGCCTTCACCAGACAGTTTTGTTCTCGTTAGCAAACGGTTAGGAACTTTTTGTGTGTATGGTGAAGTGAGAAGAACTGTCTTTTCACATTTGTTTAATTTTAAAAACTAAAGAACACCTCACAGGTTTTACTTTGGACAGATCCTTTCCATACCAAGCACAGATCCTCTACAATTAAAGCCTCAGTCATCACGAAACGATATACACCACATAAAGGGATGCGTCCACTCTTCTGCTAATGTCAGTGGATTTACTAATGAAGCAGCCTGTTTTTTATGTCGTACCAACATCGATTTATAGCTTGTTGGCCCCAACTGTAATCTGCTGTATGTTGGGCACTTGAGGTCAACAAAACTTCACGGGTCATGCATGTAGTTAGTGGCGGGAGTTTACACTGGGTTTCACTGATCTTCGGTAGTATGCTGGGTTTTTTAAGCCTTGTTCCCAAAATACGTATAACTAATTTTTCTTTTTTCTTTTAGAATGTGAAGTCTTATAGCGTTCCAGCACCTTCTCATAATCTTCCAGTTAATAGTCCACATCAGGATAAGCAGTCCGAGCAAGAACCTGGCACACGTACTTCAACCGAATCTGATTTTACTTACATTAGCCAGTACGTACATTGCTTTTCCATAGCATTTTTTTTTATAAAACGTCAACTTGAAATTTAAACTTGAAATATAAACTTTGATGATAATTTATTACCTGTTTTACTAGCTTTAACGGGGTTTGTACACAGCCATGAATTTATTTAAAAACCTTTAATTCAAGCTCTTAAAAGCCTCAGAAATGGAAATTTCCACTTGCTTTCGAAAATATTTGCCTTTAGTTATAGACTACATATCGTTTATTTTCACCACTACCCTAAAATACTTCCTTTCAGTTATAGGCTAAATATAGTTTAGTTTCTCTACCATCCGAAAATACTTCCCTTTAGTTGTTAGCTAAATATCGTTTATTTAAATGCTCTATGCTCAAAGACCTTAAATTTCACTTTTTAAGAGGCTTCCATAGCAAACCATCTGGGGATATGCATGTTAGCCTCCCAGCATGCAGTGCCACCCACGTTCGTTTCAGCATTTGACCATGATGGTCTACTTTGAAATGACTTCTGGCCTTTGGAAACTGATGAAAACTCGTGCGCGGCCAAAATACTCGCGGCGTGTGGTAAATGCCGAAATTACCATTTTGTTTTAATCCGAGAATTTTGTTTGCAAGGTCGGTTGCTGAACGTAGATCCTTCTTTTTACTTGACGTAACAGACTAATTTTACAGTCTGTATGGCCCGTTATTTCGAGTTCTGTTCTTCTGGGCTCTTTAGTAGTCCGAATGGTAATTCTCGGATGTCTACAACTCCCCTCCTCCTCCTCCCCCCCCCCCCCCCCCCCACACACTCACACATGAACCCCAATGGCTTTTTATTGGGGGAAATTTTCTGCTCTTCGTTCGGGGCATTGTTTGGATGATTTTGCAGAACGGTGCCGCGAAATCCAATAAGGCGGCCGCCATTGTGCCAGTTCATCGCCATGTTTACTGGGAACGCTATTTTAGTTGATCACGTAAACGACGTTTACCTTGAGCTTTGTGACATTGCTTGTTAGACTGTTCACTCCTTCAATGGGTCGCCCCCTTTTTCCCTTGTCATTTTTGGCTGCTAGTTCGTTGGGTTTGCTTGCCAATTCGACACGACACTTGAGCTGCTGCCCCGCCTTCTCTTCGCCAAACTGCAAATGACGGCATCACCAATCTAGTCAAGGATCATCGAGTAAAGGATGCATGCTTTCCAGTGAAGCGCTGTTGAGTGCGTCAAAATAGAACGAAGTTCTTCAAAATGTAATCGTGCTTTTGTGTCTTAGCAGATTTCATTTTTAATTAAAAAGGCTAATAATACCATAACGATACTCTCCGAACGTTGTCAAACATGGTACGATCGAAAAGTATGCCGTTGACAAAATTCAAGGCAAAATTAGGTGTTTTACTGTCGCTGGTGTTCTGAATGAAAAACTTAACGTTACTGATGCTAATACTAATCCGCCCCTGGTCGCCGCCTCTCCTTTCCTGGACAGTGTAATGAAAACGTTACTGTTGCCTCTTTCTCTGTATGAATGGTGGACACTCATTCTTTAACTTTCATTTGTCTTGCCTTATAATGAGCTGTCTCTTTGGTAACTTAGTCAGTTCTTGCTCATCAGGAACTGGTGTCGACTTGAAGGTTTGATGGGGTGGTCTCGTACTAGCTTCCTTAGCTGGTAAAATATAAGATGCTTTTGGTATGGGTTAGGGCTGTGTGTTGGCATGTCTTCCATTTCAGCCGCACATAATGGTTGGTTGGCTTTGTTGTCTAATCCTTGAGTTAGTCTTGCTCATTAGTTGTGCTACAGTGGCCTCCACTACTGCACAACTACTTGGTTTTGTAGTTAAAAAGTTTAGTTTTTAACTCGAATAACACGGAAATCCTTGGTTTTTTTGTGGCATGGACACTTGAATTGGCTCCGTTTTTTTTCCATTGTGTCACGTGGCCTTTAGCGAGGAGTGGACTTGTCTCGTCTCACTAACATAGAAATTTCTTCGCGGTTAGTTCATTCATATTCCCTTGGATTACGTGAAGGAGCTTCGGCTACCATGCAGGATGTCAGACTCCTATGTTTGGTGCGTTTGTTTTCAACGAGATATTCTGTCTCTGTGTGATGCGGATCATGATGTAGGCGACCTCGGTTGGAACTGAAGTTCATTGTTTCAGTTTTGGGCTAATGGGATGCAGAACGTTTCCCTTTACAGTGGTTGGCCCCCCACTTGATAGTTCTACCTATTTTTTGCTCCAGTAGCCATTTCTTTTTTAAGAAATGTGAAATGACAGCGGCCCATGAGTCCCCTTTTAAGTTTCACTTATCCAGGTGGTAAGCGCCACCTGGACACATCCCTTCAGGATATATTCTTTTTAAGTTGCTGTCGAGGTAGCCAGAACTCTGATGGCATGGCTTCCCCAGGGGTTGGCTTTCCGGGTGGGGGCTGCCTAATGTGTGGTCGTAGTTCACACCTTAGTTCACGCCACCGGGCGGCACTTGCAATACTGGACAAACAAGTTCGCCACTTACTTAAGGCATCTCGTTGCTTAGTTTTTAACTTTTTACTATTCTAAAATACTTACCTTAAGTAGAACCCACCCGCCTGCCCGCTTTCGCTCTACCTGATGGTTTGCAAGCGTTTTGAAGGATGCCGGCCTTGCAAGTACAGTACTGTATTGATATGGAATGTGAAGCAGTGCCCCTAGTGGGAGCTAGAGGGTACTGGATTATTGGATTAATAATTAAATTATTTTATTTGGGCAATGAAACGTGTAAAATAATCCTTTTTAGCACATACTTACTGAAGGTAAGTAGTTTAGATAGTAAAAACTAATTTTAAGCAGTGTTAAAATTCCGTTTTTCACTGATATCCGAAAATACTTCCCTTTATTCATGCTTTTATTCGTTTAAAATGCTCATTCACTGTCAAACAAATCGAGAGTTTCAGACCACTCACTCAGTTTGCCCTCAGGGCGCGAACGCGTGCACGACGCCCGCGCCAGGTGGCCAAGAGTCACTTTTTCGTTTGACAAGACACGCGCAGGTCGTGCCTGTTGTGCTCGCGCAAGACTACTTCTTTGTTGATTGGATTTTCGTCTCCGACGGTGGTTTTGTGCTTCGAATTGGTTGTGTCCCTCATTATGGGGAAGAAGAGCAAGAAAGATGTCAAGAATGGGCTGTGTGGTCATCGTACATGTATCGGCGATCGTCATGACTATTGCCGGGCTTGCAGGGAATGTGACATTGTTAGTATCAAATGTGAAGTTTGCAATTCACGCTCGGCTGTCGAGATCGGCGGTTTTCTCCTTACTTGGAAGAAATCGGACCAGCGTGTACTACAGCGCAAAAGCCAGAAAGCATTGAGAAGAAAATTAGGCTCCCTCGACGCACGTCTGGTTAAGGAAGGACTAGTCCCAAACGAGGATTTTCTCCCGGACAACGACGACGACCAGCCTTTGTCTGATGGTGACGCGTCGAGTGTTTCTGACGCCTCGAGTCAGGTTTCTGGTGGCAGCGATAGTCGATCTTCTATAAACAACGTTCACGCTCGACTTGAATCCCTGCTTAGTGGTTTTGAGGAAAAGCTTGCGTCTATCCCCTCCCAAAATGATATCGATGTTTCGGTGCAAAAACAGGTGAATGTGTGTTTGGCGCCTTTTCAACGTTGGTTGAGTGCGGAGCCGGGCGCGGCTAGGACAGCGGCCCTGGGATCGTTTCGGCTGCGGAGGGCGGACATTTGCAGATCTCAGGCGGTGTGTCTTCTATTCTTAATCCAAACCTTTTTCTTTCCGGGATTTCGGGGACAAGTCTGGACCTTCCTCTTCCATTTGAACAGGACGACGGTCTCGGGTTGGGACGGATTGGCTTGTCCTCCCCCCCCTCCCCCCCCCACCACCTCCCGGCCTTCTACGGTCGCACAGATCGCTCGGGAGGCATCGCGTTTGCCGCCGCCAGCGCTTCGACGCCTGCAGGAATTACGGGAACTGAGGATGCTCCATGCAAGGATCGTCTCAAGAATTTCACGATTCCCAAGCTGAAGACAAGAGGCGTGGTTTCTGATGCTGGTCGCGATGGTCGCCGGTCGCCGGTCTACAGCCCCGACCGCCAGTCTGCTTCCAGCCGCCACTCGTTTAAGGGTCACAAGTCGCCGGACAGACACCGGTCGCCGAGCGGACACCAGTCGCCGAGCGGACACCAGTCGCAGAGCGGACACCAGTCGCAGAGCGGACACCAGTCGCCGAGCAGACGCCAGTCGCCGAGCGGACACCAGTCGCCGGGCAGACGCCAGTCGCCGCGTGGACACCAGTCGCCACACGTACTTCAGTCGCCGACTAGTCCCCAGTCCCCTACGAGGCACCAACCTCCCCACAGTCGCCGGTCGCCAGCCTGTCGCCTGTCACCACACGAACAAGGAGCACCACACGGACGCCAGTCCCCACAGCATGGACGACAACCAGATCATGGTCGCCGGTCCCCACGCAGTCGCCGGTCCCCGCACAGTCGCCGGTCCCCGCACGGTCGCCGGCCATCTGGAATCAGGAGATCAAGGTCCCCGATTAAACAGCGCTCTCCACGACGCTCCCCCGATCGGTGTCGTTCACCCATGAGAGTTCAGCCTCCCCCAAGACGATCGCAATCTCCAACCAGGAGGAGATCCTCTACACGCCGGTCAGCAAGTGGATCCCCCGCTGCAGGCAGACCAAGTAGTAGAGGTTTTGGATCAAGGAGCCGCTCACCCACACGTGAGGTGCGTAGCCGCTTACCCATGGGTCGTCGGTCACCGGAAAATATCAGGACCAAAAGGAAGAGCCAGGACCAACACTGGAGCGACTCCTCTTCAGGTTCTTCAGAGGACGACGATTCGGAGGAAGATAATTCAGGAAAAGACGAGGGAAGTGAGAAATTGTCCAAACGACAACTCTTGGAAAAAGTGGTGCAACTAACCTTCTTCTACCTTCCAGGGAAGTTTTGCAAAGAAAGGCCGACCACGAACTCGGACAACGAGGACTACCCTCCTAGCACTACGTTCGCCAACCAAGACGAACAACGGAGAACCCCCAGTGCGCTCCCTCAGTCGGCAGTCATGTTTCGAGAACTTTTGGAGAGAGGAGGCACTCTACGGGAAGGGGGAAAAACTCTTAAGGCAGGAGCACCATTACCTCGTCACGATGGCAGCAAAAAGGATTTCTTTTTTGGACCCAGCAATTGTAAAGCCCCTAAGACTAAAACCTACGAGACTTACAAGGAGGCCGAAGTGCTTCATGAGAGCATTTCCATGGAATACGATTCGTGTCTTCCCCGACCATCGGCTATCAGAATCCCGGTTAAACAGTACGAGAATGACGAAATACTCCAACGCCTCAGCCTTCGAGCATTTTCACACTCTGACTTGGTGTATTCAGCCTCCACAGCAGCTTTGAAGTCATTTATGAAGACTCCGGCGCACCAACGGGACGAAAAAATTCTAGAAGAAAGCATCCTTCTCATGAAACAGGCTTCGGAGTTCCATAAAGATGGAATTAACTGGGCAACCAGGGCCATTGCCAACTCCGCCCTACACAGAAGGGATGCCTACCTCGGGGGGGCCCCAAACATCATGCTGGACACCCTCGGGAAGCTTCGATTGCTACCTTTTCATAACTCCAATCTACTTTTCAACGGATCACTCCTAGACATTGCCCCAGAACTACGAGTTAAAGCCAAGGCCCCGAGGAAGGACCCCCCGCCACAGCAAAAAGGAGGCTATATCGGAAAGTCCTTCGCAAACACGCCCTTTAAAGAACCCCACCACGCGACTGGACCCCGTCGAGGGGGGGGATTCCCAGGAAAGGGTCCCAAGAATAGAGGACATAGGGGAAGTCAGAAGTCAGACAAAGAAGCTTCAGACAAGCCATATGCTTCTACTAACAGGGGAAGAGGACGGGGTAGAGGACGGCAATGACTCCCCCTCCCCCAATCCGGCCCCCTCTCACCGTCGGGTGGGGGGCAGGATTCGCTTCCACCTCAAGGAATGGGAAGCAATCACGGAGGACCCATATGTGCTATCCATAATCAGAGAAGGTTATGTGCCACCCTTCACTTCTGTTCCAAGATTGAATCGTCAAATCCCAGACAACCTGTTGCAAGTTCGAGACCCGCTCCTAGAAACAGAAATCAGATCATTACTGGAAAAAGGAGCGGTCCAAAGAGCCGACCCGGATTCACCAGGACTCTACAGCCCGGCACGTATAATCCCGAAGAAATCAGGAGGTTCGCGGCTTACTTTCAATTTGATCTATCTCAACAAATTTATCCGCAAGGAACACTTCCAGATGGAGACTCTGGACTCGATCAGGACAGCGCTCAAAGAAGGGGAATGGACAGCATCAATAGACATGGAAGATGCCTATCTCCACATTCCCCTGCATCCGTCAGTGTTCAAGTTTTTCCGACTGGTGTCGAACGGGATAGCCTATCACTTCACGACCATCCCGTTCGGACTGACAACAGCACCACACGTCTTTACCTCGATCCTGAAGCCTGTCCTCGGGTATCTTCACCAGCAGAACGTGAAACTTCATGCGTACTTGGAGGATTGGATTCTTCGCCGCCTTCACCGTCAGGAGCTCCTCCGGAACATTGCCCTGACGAAAGAACTCTTCCGGAAACTAGGCCTGGGGATCAACCAGAACAAATCTCGTCTGATCCCGGCCAAGTCGTTCGTCTTCTTGGGAGCATGGTTCAACCTGCAATCTTTCACGGTTCGACCATCAACGGAGAGGATCGTGAGCATCAGGGAATCACTCGACACTTTGATTTCACAAGATTCAGTTTCTGCAAGAAAACTAGGAAGTTTGATTGGAAAGGTGGACTCCATGGCCAGATTGATACCACTGGGACAATGGCGGGCCAGAACGTTACACTGGTTTCGGAAAACATTCTGGATAAACAGGCAATGATGGGAGGATGTAATCCCGTTGCAAGGACTCCCACTGCAAGACATCAGGTGGTGGATGAAGCACGAGAATCTGGCAACAGGGGTCAGAGTTCACCTGGATCCCCCGGAGCTACTTCTCTTCTCGGACGCATCTCTGCAAGGGTGGGGAGCACATCTGCAAAGCAGGGAAGTGGCAGGGAGCTGGACTCCGGAAGAAGCTCGCCTGCACGTCAACAACCTGGAGATCCGGGCGGTGCTCCGAGCCCTCCAGCATTGGAGGAAGATCCTGAAGGACAGGGTAGTGGGGATCATGTCAGACAACACGACAGCGGTCGCCTACATAAGGAAAGGGGGAGGCACACACTCCCACTCCCTCCACCAAGAAGTGTCGGAAATCTTCGAAATTTGCCTGGCAGAGAACATCACGCTGATCCCGAAGCACATCCCGGGCAGACTAAACGTGCTGGCCGATCAGCTATCAAGAAAGGGCGAAACAGCTCCAGCCGAATGGCGACTTCACCCTCCGTCGTGCCAGGCAATCTTCGAACTTTGGGGAAAACCTATGGTAGATCTGTTCGCCACGAGGGCCAACTCGCAACTCCCGAACTTCGTCTCGCCATTCCCGGACCCCCAGGCTTGGGCGACGGATGCTCTGAGCATAGACTGGACGGGTATGGATGCATACCTCTTCCCGCCATTCGCGCTCATTCCCCAAGTCCTAAACAAAATTCGCAGGTCACCCGGTCTGTTCATTTTGATCGCACCATCGTGGCCAGCAGCAGCATGGTTTGTGGACCTAGTCGAGCTCTGCAAGGAGAGCCCAATCGAACTTCCACAAAGAGAAGACATCGTCACGCAGCACCAGAGAAAGACGAAGCATCCAAACCCAAATATGCTTCATCTTCACGCTTGGAGACTATGACGGTCAATCTGACAGACGCGGGGTTTTCAGCCCCGGTGACCCAGACCTTGGGAGACTGCATTCGCCCCTCATCCAGGCGAGTATACGACAGCAAATGGCAGAGATGGTTTACCTGGTGCAAGCGGAAAAAGATTGACCCTTGTGACCCCCCAGTAACAAGACTGGCCGACTTCCTGAAGGAGTTATTCGACGAGGGGCTCGCTACAATGACGATCAAAGGGTACAGGTCTACAATCAACTCGGTCCTGGGACTCCTCGGGAAAGAAGACATTGTAGAAAACCGGACCATCTCTCGGCTGATCCAAGCTTTTGGTGTCAAGAGGCCCCGCACGAGGCTCCTGTTCCCAACATGGAACCTCCCGCTGGTCCTCGCAAGTTTGAGGGGACCACCGTATGAACCCCTGGGTCAGGCACCTATCACAGCCCTCACACAGAAGACTGTGTTCCTGGTGGCAATGGCCACTGCTGCCAGGCAGAACGAAATGTCAGCATTTTCAAGGCACAGACAATGTATGCGTTTTGGAAAAGGGGACAAAGATGTTTCACTGCTTTACCACCCGGAATTTAGAGCGAAAACGCAGAAGCCTCACGAAAAGCCAAGACCGTGCGTCATACAGGCTCTTACTCCTCTCGTAGGGTCCAGGGATCCGGACCGGTTACTCTGCCCGGTTAGGGCTCTTAAATATTACATCAAAGCTTCCAAGGTAGAGGAGAACATCTCTAAATCAGAGTTCGTGCAACTCTTCCTGCCCATAGACAAAACTACGGGACAAGCCACCGCCATGTTTTGGCTGAGACCACCAAAAATTGCACAGTGGATCGTGGCGGTCATCAGAAGGGCATTCGAAGAGTCTTCGGATAGTGTCGACATTCCACGGGACATCCGGGCACACGAGCTTCGGGCACTCGCCGCCTCATGGGCTTTCGCGTCGGGAATCCCGGTTCAGGAAATCACGACAGCTTGCAACTGGAGGCACAGAACCACTTTCGTGAGCCATTATTACCGCGAACTTGGTGACGTCCATGACCTCCTACAATTGGGACCGACGGTGGTCGCTGGCCAGACCATCCAGGACCCACGGAGTGCAAGCCAGTCCTGAAGGTAAGAGTTTAGTTTAGTTCAGTTGTTGAGAGTTTCACGACCAGTCTCAGTGGGGTCCCGTGCGACCCACCTCCTATTCGACGAAGTCAGCATGAATAAAGGGAAGTATTTTCGGATATCAGTGAAAACGGAATTTTAATGGGTAAAATTAGTTTTTACTTATCCTAAAATACTTACCTTTGGAAGACCCACCCTCCGGCCCCGCTCGACTTGGACCCCCAGGTCTGCGATCTGTCACGACTCGAAAAAGTGACTCTTGGCCGCCTGGCGCTGGCGTCGTGCACGCGTTCGCGCTCTGAGGGCAAACTGAGTGAGTGGTCTGAAACTCTCGATTTGTTTGACAGTGAATGAGCATTTTAAACGAATAAAAGCATGAATAAAGGTAAGTATTTTAGGACTAATTTTACCCATTAAAATTCCGTTTTTAAGTGATATTTTTCCTGGAGTATTGAAAAACTGAGTTAATCTCTGCACATTTCTATTGTAACTGAACATATAATCTAGCAGCACAGAATTTCAAAACAGAAGATGTTCATGATTTTTATAACACTACACTGTTTATGATGCATGACAGAAAGAATGAATATTAATTTGTGTCATGATTGTGTAGCTTTCTGTTGTAATTTATTTTTTCAAGTTTTCTAATGGTTCATTTTATTTGTATTGCGGGAATACTATAAGTTATGATGATTCTTGACTGATAATTAAACTACTCTTTTTTAGGATGTCATTGGAGGAGGCAGCCAACGCATTTGCCCGTGATGGTTTTGGAAGACAAAGCATTTCTGAAAAGCGGCATGCACACATGGATGCAAAAAACACGGATACTTACCAACGAAATAAAAAACTTAGAGAAGAAAAAGAACGACAACGGCAACAAGATCAGCGAGGCCAAAGTAAGTAAATATGAAAAAGTAGTGCTGTCTGATTTTTTCAAGAATGAGTTTCTTTTTGTTCAACTTAGAGTGTGGTTTTACTTTCGACTTATGGTTTTTTCCAAAAGCCCAAAAAATCTATTACAAAAGTACCTGACGGGTTTTGGTTCTGGTTATGTCTGGTAAAGGTTAAAATTAAGCAGGTTTATGTAAGGGACTGCTCAGAATTTCTCACGGGCTGGGGATTTAGAAGTTTGTGGTGGAGACCTTCCAAAATTTTGTAATTGTACCATAAATCTCCTTTAAATAAAAATCCCAGCATTACGCACCTTTAATAGTGAAATCCCAACTGCAATTATCTTCCAAACCCAAAAAGCTTTTTACCAACATTGGTAAAGTGAATGTTTTAATACAGTTTGTGTTTAGACGTATGCATTCCTGTACACGTTAACACCAGCACCAGAAATTGTCGACTGCAGAGTATACCGTAAATTGCCTAATAAACGTCCTGGAATTGCTAACGCCCCGCCCCCCAAAAAAAAAATACCGTAAGGCCAGAAATCGTGTAGAGCCTTACTAATGCCCCCCCCGTCTTTTTTTTTTTTTAGTCAATCGTAAATTTGAATAAAAATTTATCGAAAGCAACGTTTTATCCCTTTAAATCTTGGTTGTTCTGCAGCAAAATTAACGAAAAATATGCATAAATTTAACGAAATCAACATTTAATCTAACACGATTCATGGGAGCGTTTGTAATCACGGAAAAGTCAGCCATATTAGGTCCACGCGATCGATCATTGATTTGCGTAATATGGCTTCAGTCTAGCGAAACGCCTTACCTTTTTCTCATTTATTCTCTAATTTAGTTCATTAGATCCTCCTCCTTCCAATATCTAACATAATTCAAAGTTAAAACTAATTTTTAACCATCACCAACCTTCAAAACAGACAACGTGATTCACCACCAGGAACCGCGTGTGTTGACACATTTATTACCATAAAGTTGCATATTATCATCCAAGACGGAAGTTCTGGCCGAAGTGGACGCATAGGTCTGGACCTGCGGAGCCTCAGTAGTGCATGCCAAGGTTTCACGCGTCCAGACTCCGTAAGCGCTTGAAACATCCATTCCATCGCATCCGTTATGACGTAACAATGCTTGGCGTTTTCCGTTCGTGAATCGTGTGTCTGTTTTGAAGGTTGGTGATGGTTAGAAATTAATTTTAACTTTGAATTAGTTAGATATTGGAAGGAGGACGATCTAATAAACTAAATTTGTGAATAAATGAGAATAAAGCCATTGTATTAATGCTATATTGAACCCAGGTCACGCACGTGAATAAGCAACTTCACCATGATGGATTTAGGCCTAACGTGCCCCAAAAAATACGTTCAGGTCAGAAATCTTGTTTTAGTTTTGTTAACGCCCCCTCCACTTTTTTATCGAATTAATTTTAGCCGTCCATGGGCGTTTAATAGGCGATTTACGTCTGTAGTAAATAATGCCAACTACCATCTAAAAAAAATACGGATGCAAACCTATTTTCGATCCCTTTTGGACTTAAATGTGAGCCTGCCTGAGCGGGGAATTGAACCCATGACCTTTGAAACCAAATGCTGAGGTCCTACCATTGTTGAGCCATATTGACACGGCCCAAAAGGAAACGCCCATAGGCAGCATTTAACTCGCACACGTAGACAAATTGAACGTACACTTTTCCAATCGCCACTGGAGGAACACTTGCTTAGGCCGTGTCAGTATGTCTCAGCGGTAGGATCTCGACATTTGGTTTCAAAGTTCGTTGGTTCAATTCCTCGCTCAGGCAGGCTGACGTTAAGTCCAAAAGGCGATGTAAATAGGTTTGCATCCATTTTTTTAACCCTCTGGAGCGCATTTCTGTCCTGTTTAAACTGCCATCTCTGGAGGGATGCTTGCTTGGGCCGTGTCAGTATGGCTCAGCGGTAGGATCTCGGCATTTGGTTTCAAAGTTCATGGGTTCAATTCCCCGCTCAGGCAGGCTGACGTTAAGTCCAAAAGGCAACGTAAATAAGTTTGCATCCATATTTTTTTAACATTCTCGAGCGCATTTCTGTCCTGTTTAAACTACCATCTATGCAATTTTTTCTTTTTGGAATCTTAAAACCTATAGAAACTCTTACGTCGAAACTTGGTTAAAGTCTTATTTTTTAAACTCTAATGCATCTTGCAGTGTGAGGTCAAACCGACTACCTACCCAGACGATAATTGAGGCTTGTATGCCGAACGCTGACTCAAACTCGATCTCTTACTTAAAATGACATCATACGTATTAACTATTTAGTGCCATTCACCACCCAATTTCTTATAAACATTGTTTTAGTGGTGAATGGCACTAAATAATTACAGCAAGTCATTTCAAGTACGAGTTTGAGTGTCAGCAATTGAAATAGTAGTAGAGTCCATTCAATGCTTCAAGGGAAAGTATTAGCTGTAATGACAAACAACACAACCGTAGTCTCTCATGTAAAAAGAGGAGGAGAAACCCACTCAACTGTTCGAGATTTGCAAAGCTGAAGCTTCAACCCCGACACTGCTGGGAAACTGAACATTTTCGCTGACAAGCTTTTGAGAAGGAATCAAGTACCAACAACAAAGTGGATGATGGACCCCAAAATATGCCATGCCAGTTTCCAAAGATGGGGGAAACCTTTCGTCGACCTATTTGTTACAAAATTCAATCACCCAACTGCCGAATTTCGTATCCCCATTTTCAGACTCTACAACATGGGTCACGGATCCATCTCTTGGAACGGAATGTTTGCATACGCATTTCCTCCGTTTTCCCTCTCCGAGCCGTGCTAAAAAGATTCGCAAGGAACCTTTATTCTGATAGCACCTGTGTGGCCAGCTGCACCATGGTTTATAGACCTAATGGAGGTGAGGAAGGAAGAACCCAACACTATTCCAATATCGGAACTGTTAGGAAAAATGGCGCGAACCATTTTGGCGGTTCGTGCCCAGACTGCAAAGGTGTGAGGCACGACATTGTTGCGACACGTGCAGTGTGTTGTCGTGCCGCGCTTGGTAAACAAGATGTCGTCGTGTCAAGACGTGTGCTTCAGGAGTGGGTGTTTTTAGGCTAGTCCACTAGATAGGGAAAGTTTTAGGCAGGGACCAAAACTGATTCTAGCGACGGACTAGTAACTCCCGGATGCAACCAACTACAAAATGATCGGCACCCGGCCGTGTACAGCGAGTGACGCAACCGCTGGAGTTGGGGAAGACGTCTTGTGACCGCCGTTGGAAGACGGGACAACGCTCCGAATTCAAGACCACTGGAATACTTTGCGAAGGTAAATAAATCTGCAAATGCAGTCAAGATTTATCCTTTCAGGAATTTTTTGGTTAAAATCTCATCCAACACCCAAGCGATGTCCATCCACCCGAAACCCGATAGTCTTCATCTTCTCGGTTGTAGACTTTACCCGAAAATCTCAAGAAAGATGGGTTTTCTTCACCAGTAACTTGAAGGCTTCTTCTTTGCCCTAATCTTCAACCATCAAGATCTACGAAACAAAGTGAGAAAATTGGCATGGATGGTGCGAAGCCCACCACCTTTCAACCCATCCGAAAACATCCTGGCCTCTTCTATTGAAGACCTCTTTAACCAGGGAGTTTTACCCACGGCCATTAAAGGATACAAATCTGCCATCAACTCTGTAATCTCTTGCTTTGGCGATGATGCTGTTAATAACAGCAAGATTATTTCGAGACTGTTATTACCTTTTGAAAATGCTCGTCCAAAGACTCGCCAAGTCTTCCCAAGAGGGAACCTTCCTCTGGTACTGGAAAGCATTTCAAATCCTCCTCCTATCTCAAAAGACAGTTTTCCTGTTTGCATTGGCTTCGGCAGCAAGACAGAGTGAGTTAGCCATCTCAAGAGAAGCGACCATATCCACTTCGCTAAAGAATGGTCTACTGTAATGCTCACATTTCCTGCATAATTCTGAGCAAAAAACCTCAGACCTAATGTAGCTCTTAAACCCTTTACTGTGAAAGTGTTAGGACCTATTTTTGATTCAGAAAGGATGGAAAATACTCGGTGCCCAGTCAGGGCTCAGGCTCTCCGTCACTATTTGGGGAAAACTGAGGTTCCAAAACAAAACAAAACACAGTGGCAAGAAAAGTGCCTCCCACTTCACTATTTCTTCAAGTGGACAAACACAGTGGAAAAATAATTACACTCCCCACGACAGCATTCAAATTGGGGAAGGAGACATGCGAGGTGATAAAACATGCTTATGAACTAGGGCCAAATCACGTAGATTTGCCAAGTGAGGTGCGGGCTCACGAACTGAGACTGCTACCAGATTGCTAGCATACGGCAGTGAAACACCACTCGAAGAAGTGGTAGCAGCATGTTGTTGAAACAGTAAAACACCTCAGAGACATCAGTGCTTCAAAAGGTGCAAAAACAATGAAAGAACATATTGCTGCTGGCAGTAGAATCGTACTGTAAAACATGATAATTTGCTTATAAAGAAAGAATGAAGTATCCAAATAGCTGGGTAACATTCTTCTTTGCTGCCATAAAAATAAAGTGTTGATAATGTGTGTCATTTGTTAATGTGTTGAGAAGTGTTGTATGTGTGAAAGTTTTAAATGAAGCAGTTTAGCCGGTTCTTGCTGACTTTCCGCCAGTAGGAGAAAGTCAGCACATACTGAAGGTTAGTATTTTGCAGATAGTAAGAAACGAAAATTTTTATTCTTATGTAAAATTAGTTTATTGGCGCCAGAAAATAGCCAACACTTGTGAATCTTTGTATTATGCTCTCGTAATGCTCCTTACATCCTTTCTTTCGGTGCCGCCGATTTGAGTTTTTTTTAGTTGGATGGGTCCGGCCAGCTTAGTGACACGAGTGTGCATGTGCGCACCCCTCCTATTAAAAGAGCTTGCCCATGAAAGCATTGCATCTTTTGTTCTCAAACGGCCATGTTGTATGGTCACTTTGTCCGTCTTCTTCTTTCGTCCCGTTTCGTTTTCCACTTCCTGTTTTCGTTCCCATCTTCAGACCTGGATGTCTGCCGGCCATCCTGCCCTCGCCGGCCAGATCGTTTAGTGTTACTGGCTGTTTTTGTCTTTTCATCTCTTTTGTGGCTTCAGCCGAAGCTGCATAACGATAGTCGTCCTGACCTCTCGTTCAAGCTGGCTCGCCTGCACTGTGACACCCAGTGCTCGTTTTCGCCAACGTTTCCAGCTTCTAGGATCCAAGATAATGTCATTGTCTCTTCCTGCTGCTCCTCTCTTTCGTGGCTAGCACCCACATATTGAGCTGATCGCCTTCCCCTTTCGAGGAATTCTGCATTCTACTAGTTTTCGTCAAGACATCCAGCCTTTGGAATTCAAGACGTTATGCGTTGTCTGCTTCAGCTGCTCATCTCTTTTGTGGCTAGAACCCACGTATCGAGTCGGTAGACTCCCGTTTTCGTCGATTGCTGCCAGGGCTCCTTTTCGTCAATGCATTCTCCTTCACTCATCCAAGACGAAAAACTTTGCTCACTCCCATCGCTTGTCTGTATCGCGGGTAGAACCCAGACTGCCTCACGTTTTCGTCGTTCTCTGTCCAGGGCTTCTTTCATCGATGTATCCTGCTTTAGGTATCCAAGACGAAAAGCGTTATCCACTCCTGCTGCTCTCTCTTTCGTGGCTAGAACCCACGTATAGTGCAGACCACCTCACATTTTCGTCTTTCTCAGTCCTGTGCTTCTTTTCGTTGATGAATCCTGCTTCAGGTATCCAAGTTGTCCACTCCTACTGCTCGTCTCTTTCGTGGCTAGAACCCATGTATCGAGTCGATCACTTCACGTTTTCGTCGCTTTCTGCCCAGTGCTTCTTTTCTTCAATGCATCCAGCATCAGGACACGAGACGAAAAGCGTTGTCTCCGCCTGCTGCTCGTCTCTTTCGTGGCTTAAACGTACGCATCGAGTCGATGGCCTCCTCCTCTCACCAGAGCTTCTTTCGCTAACAACCTCAAATTGGGAATTCAAGACATTGAGTGCTTTCCTCTTCACGCAATTCGCCTGTTTCGTGACTAGAACCCATGTATCGAGTTGATCGCTCCCCTCTTTCGTCTCCTTCTGCTCTGTTCCCCTATTCATGTACGATTATATCGCCATCAGCTGTATGGCAGTATCCATTTGGAACCTAAAGCCTCATCGGCAAGGAGAAGCATCACCTTCATGCTGTTTTGGTTTTCACCGGACAACATTGAATTTTGGACAAACTGGAATTCGTTTCAACAACCAGGCCCCAGTCGTTAACAGTTCTAACTTGGGCTCAGCCACCTTATCAAGAGCCGTCCCAACTCGTTTAGCCTCTTTCGTGACCTCTGCCTGGGTGGCGTTTTCTTCGTGACAGACACATCGACACTTTTCTCACCGACTGTCCAGCCTTGGGCTCTTTTCAGCCATTACAACCCATAGGCCTCTTTCGTGGCCACTACCAGAGTAGTCAATTCAGCACGAAAGACAAGACTAGGTCCTACAGCTCGCCCGTCCAGCCCTGGGCTCAGCCACCCTCCTTCCGCCGTGGTGCCACCCACAACTCAAGGCTCAATAAGGACCTTCATCACATGCTGACGAACCCAACACTAACCACTCTGCACGTTCTGGTCGTCTTCTGTCCCGCCTGAGCTCGGCCACCTTGTCATGAGCGAGCTCAACCCATTAGCCCACTTTCGAGGCTACCACCATGCTGGCAAACTCGACACGAAGATTTAACTTCCTCTGTCAACAGTCCTGCCACCGTGCATGAGCTATTCCAGCCCATCTGGCTTCTTTCATGGTCACCGCCACAAAGTCGAATAGAGAATGACGACCACACCAACCACCCGCCTCTCCCATTGACTGGTTGACCCCAACCTTCAGCAACGCTCTCAGGCCCTGCTGCCTTCTCGTCTCTTCGTTCTTTTCGGTTAATTCCGAAACCGATGGAAACTTGTTCTACAGCAGTTCACCTAGTCTGAAACGATCTGCTGCATCTTACTGCTGAACTAAACACTGCCTTCCAACAATACCTGGACGAAGTTCACCAACAATTTGGGCATCTTCACCTCTTTGATTTTTGATTTTCGTGGAGCAGTCAAACACGGAGCGGTCTCCGCAACCCACATGTACCCTCCGCACAATGACGCCATGTCTTGTCACATTCGGGGACTGTTGTCACCCTTTCCCGCCCTTTTGAGCGCTAATATCAGCTCGCTGCAATCCTTGCATTGTTCATGTCTCCTTGCATTGTGCAAAATGGCAAAAACCCGTGGTGGGAAGCGATCTTCACTGCCCTTATTGAACATTGACCCCCTACTTAAACCGTCAGCCAGCAATTCAAGGAGGCCATTGCAAATGCCCGGGTGTTACCCAAAAGAAGTTTGTGTTTGCCACCGTGAACGCAACTTTTATGAAAACCATTGTCCGATCTGTGTTGACATTTCTTACTACGTCTGGCTTGTCATAGAACGGATGCAACGGGCGTCAGCCCTTTGTCAAAAAACAAAATAAAGATAAGGTGGAATGTGAAAAACAACCCAAAACCTCACCACCTCTGAAGAAGATGAGGCTTACCGACGATGCTGGATTGCGAATGCTACCACCATTGACAGCATGCAAAATCTTGCAAAAGCTCAACGCTTGTCATGCCCGTCAGTAAGGTTTGTTTGTTACTTCCTCTGGCAATATGACAATGACTCAACCCTCAAGCCTCTTCAGAACGATCTGATCCACTGCACTCTGGAACTCTCCTGCATAGACTGTCGTATCAGTGCGAAAGGGTATACCTTCGGGTTCTGACCACGACAGTAACAACGTGATGTAAACAAACTCTTTCATTATTATCAACTCTTTAAATTACCCTTGCCGAGGAAATAATCTCTTTTTTCCAGTGAACCCAGTCATCCTGACCGAATGTCACTCTCGTTGGCTCTCCCAACCACAATCCTGCCTTGATAGTAGTGAGCAGGGAGTCTAGGTTTCTGCTGCGGCAAAATAAAAATTCCGCGGACGTAATGCTCGTTTTCTGCGAAGTTCCATACATCTTAATTTTCTTATTTTCTGCAACAAATAACATAAATTCTAAGATTAAACGTGTTGATTAGGCGCTTCTTTGTATGTTTTTGTCATGCATGCTGTGGGAAAAAGTGGGAGTAGACAATAAACAGAAGTGTTTTAGCTACGGATGTGGATTATTATCCTAAATCTGCGTCATTCTGCGAAAGTTGAGAAAATCTGCGAAACTTTCATTTTTCTGCAAAAAGTCGCAGAATCGTGGAAACGCAGAAACCTAGACTCCCTGGTAGTGAGCTTCACTTCCTCGGCAACACACTCTTTTTCCATCATTTTGTTTTTACAGTGAAACCTCTTTATAACGATGTCCAAGGGTCCGTGGAAAGTAGAATGTTATATCAGGTTTATTGTTATAAGCAATCACTTTGGCATGCATGGTTGCTTTAAGTGCATCAAAAATAGCATTGTTATAAACAGGTTTATTGTTGTAAGAGGTATTGTTATAACGAGGTTTAACTGTACTATCCTAAAATACTTACCTTCAGTAGAACCCACCCCACCTCTCCGCTTTTGCAGAACCCGGTGGTTTCCCGTGTGAAACAAAACTTTAAAGCAATATGATGAAACCAAGGCTCTGCTCATATTAGTAATGGGGTACTAGCGCAGCGCTCCTAGCGTGTGATTACCTAAAGTAATGTAAATGTAATTTAAGATGGAATTTAAAGACTTAAATTTATTTTGTGCGTAAATTAGCCAAAATACCGTAAGTGATTTTAGCACATACTGAGGTTAAGTATTTTAGGACAGTAACAACTAATTTTAAGCAGAGATAAAAATTTTTTTTTCTTTTTCTTTTTATTCTTGCAGGACCATATGAATCAAGTAGTGCTTTACTTCGTGCAAACTCTGCTGATTCCCTACTGAGTTTGTCTAAATCCAACCGATCATCAGTTGACAGTCAGTACCACTTTTATTATCACTATATCATTTCCATTGCTACTAACAAGCCTTATACTGTTAAGCCATGTTTGCACTACGCCCTCCGATTGCCTGGACAGCAGGACTAGGCCTATGTCAGCGAATTTTGTGAACAAAGCGTAATTTTGATTCTCCATGTCATGTTAATTGTCCCTCCTCCTCCTCCATAGGCTAGGGCAGCAACTACATCTCTGTCATGATTCTCATAATCTTTTTTTTCGTCTATAAACGTAAATGTAACCTCTGTTTTTTTTTCACAATTTTTTCTTGGTCTGCCTCTGCGCCCCTCAATCCTTTTCGTTGCATTTTAACATGGCTTTTATGGCTGTCATGCCATGTCTTGTCAGTGGAAAATCTGCCAGTCAATAATACTGTACATCCCCACGTTTTTGCTACTTCTCCTTAGCAAGTGTTCTCAGTCACCTGGGTTTCACCAAGTGTTCTCAGTCAATTTCGTTTCAAGTTTAAGCCGTTCATTGTCAGCTTCGGCTTCAACTCTAAACCTCTCGTTTTCTATATCAGTTTTAACTTTTCATTTTCTCTTTCAATTTTAAGCTTTGTATTTACTTTTCTCGCTTCAGCTAAATTTAACTGATGAGCATGAATCTGATCTACCTGGGCTAATCAAAGAAAGCATTCCATTCTCGGCTTCCACCTTACGCCGTTCAACTTCTAAAAGTTTAATACGGTTCTGCTCTTTTAAACTCTGACATTGCTCTTGAGCATCTCTTAAACAAGACAAGCCAATCCTTGAGATCCACTACATTAAGACTAACATTTTCTAAAGCCTCTTGTATAAATTTTAACAATGCTGTCTTAACAGTACAAGTCATTAATTCAAACTGATTACAAAATTTCTGAAGTTCAGTTTTGGGAACACCTTCACGTACACTAGCTGCATCCATTAAGTTTCAAATTATTAGACCTTAATTTCTAAAAACCTCTCACTTAAAACAACCCAGCAGGTAATGCATTCTACGAGGTGAAAAAAAAAATAAGGTAATAATTTCTTAAAGGAAAAATCATCAAAATTTCAACGAAGTTTGACTCGTGACTTTTAACATGCGCCACAGCAGGAAACACATCGGTAAATTTAACTTAATTTTCTTCACAGATAAGTCTATTTTGTACAACTTAATTTCCATCGCTCCCTATGCATTGCCTAGTTGCGTGTTCCACCTTTAATTTACACAAAAAAAAAAGCATCTACTTTCGAAACCCTAGCCTGGCGGGCTCTGCTCTACCTTAAAAAAAATGTACTCGATTAGCACTTGCCTGTCACGTTTTCTGTCACGTTTTGAACTTGTTCTTGCATTTTCACAAAACAGGTTACAGTTCTTAACACTCGGTGCTTCACTATTCAGTTCTTTTCACACTGGTTACAGTTTTTTTAAAGCACTTAATTCTTAATTCGTTTCTTGGAGTGGCAAGGTCTGTTTTTTGGACATCTGCTTCTTTTCTCGTGACTCGTGAATTTTAACATGCGCTACAACAGGAAGCACCCCAATAAATTTCACTTAATTCACTTCACAGATAAGTCTGTTTTGTACAACTTAAATTTTCACTGGTATGCATTGCCTAGTGGCCTTTTCCGCCTTAATTTACAAAAAAAAAAGCATCAACTTTACGAAACCTAGTCTCGGCACTAGCACTAGCTGAAAAAAATGTGTACTCGAGTAACCCAGCTGTCACGCTTTCTAAACGATGCTGAAGTTTTCAACTTGCTTTTGCACTTCACAAAACAGGTTACAGTTCTTTACACCCTTTGCTTCACTATTCAGTTCTTTTAAAGCACTGCTCGCAGTTCGATTAGCCTAGTGGCAAGGTTGTTTTTCGTACATCTGTTTATTTTTTCCTCATCCGCGTTAGGCAATGGAGGGTGGATCTTTGCGCTCTCAAAGCTGAACCTGGTGTCTGAAGAGTGCGATTCCCTGACTCGACTTCAACGATGATTGACGGTGAAAAACCCAACTGTGGCCTTTGCGTGGTTATTTGGCGGTTTTACTAGCCTAGTCTCTCGAAGGACAGGGAACTTTATCATAACACTGGCCATCAGTTATATGAATCGTGGCTCTTCTCTGGTCCTCCAAGCATCCTTCTTCACTCAAATCTGCTGCCACCAACTTGAATCCAAGAGTATTCTGTCTTAAACTAATGCTAGCCTGAAATGAGCACTCTTGATGCGTTTATTGCAGAAACTATTGCAGAAATGAGCACTCTTGGCGTTTATTGCAGAAACTATTATTTTTCCAGTTTACAGCAATTCCAGCAGTATACATAAGGTCAAATATTTGTCATAGAATGCGACCATTTCAGGTTGAAGGACACCGTGAACATGTTGGTACATGCAAAATATTTTGCTTTTAAATAAAAGCATTTAGTTTAGATTAGAAAGAATAATTCAGAAATTATAACTTTCCCCGACTTGATCGTACTACCACCTAGCTGCGACTTATCATACGAAGAATGCTGCCCACTCCTGAGTGCTTGGCTGCGAACGAAGAACCCATAGCCTCCAACTGAACACCATACATCATACATGCCAACTTCCGTTTTGATCTTCGCAAAGTCGAATTTGTGCTTTCTTGACAAGACTTCTGATTGAATGAAGGCAAAGTGAGCACAACTTCCATTGGTTGGCAAGCAACACAGCCACGAGCACAGATTGGCTTTCCAGTTATAGATATCGTGCTCAGCCAAATGTCAAATACGTTGACAAAATAATTTAAATAATTACAAACGCTATATACCAACATGTTCTTGGCATACAGGAATGCAGTAGTATATCATAAAACAATTTGTACTCCTAACCTTTTGGAAAACAACATCGGGAATAGTGTAGCCTGCGATACTAACAAGCTCACGAACAGTGCTGCAAGTGAGATTAGCAAAGCATGTCACGATTTAACCTGTATGTAGAGCCCACAGTTGGCGTCTATCAGTTTGACACAAGCAAGCAACTTCACAGCTGAAATTACACGTTAGCAGACAGAAAATAAAGTATTTATTACCCCCTCCCCACCCCTAAAATATCCAAGCAAAGCTGAGCCTTCGAAAGGATTTTGTGTCTTTAGCTTAATGTATAGATTAACGCATGGTCTCTATGTCTCGTCAACTTGAAAATCACAAGTTAACAATCGAGTCTTAGCCCAATTGACATAGTAAAATAGAAAAAGCTTCAAGCCAAACTCAGCAGATTTAAAGGGCTGCCTCTCCCCCCCTCCCCTCAGTTAAAGGTTGTCTCCGTCACAAAGGTGTGCTTGAAGCTTTTTTTCATAATTCATCTAGTAAAGATTGTGTTCACATCCTGTTTGCACTTTTAAAAGCAAACAGTAAAGTTTTATATATTTTATTTCCATGCTTGGAAATGTAACGCCTAGAAAAACATGTAATTTTTTTTTAAACTTAATTAGGCTTCTCCTCTTACTCCTCTTACTCCTCTTATTTATACTGAAGTTGCAAATCCTCGTTAGTGGTATAAGGATTTTTTTGTGAACATCATAAAAAAAAATTCTTCTTTCATACATAGCAATGAATTTATGTGTGTTGTGGCACATTTGAGCAGTATTGTTATATGGATACCTACTATTTTTACTGGGTTCTGAAATGCTTACTTTTATTTTAGCTTATTTCACCAAAATATGCTTAACTCTGTGCTACCGCCCAGCTCACCCATGGGTGGTACTTGCACGCATGCTTGTAGCGTCCCTTGGCTAATTCACTTTTCGCCAGACACTGCGTGCGATGCACTAGTTCGTTAGTGCTTCTGTTTAATTGTGCTTTGCGATGGAATTGAGTGTGCTTTTCGTCAGATGTGAGCATCGAGTGACCCCCAAGTGATCGCCATTCGTATGGCGGGAGGTGTAGGCCATGGGATTTTAAGACAAGTCCCTGCATGGAAATATGCGATTCCCACACCAAGGACGAAATCGAGGGGTTCTTGTTCCGGAGGATGAAGACAGAACAAGACGGGCTTAACAAAACATCGGATTCCCTATTCCTGAAACTTGAAATTATGTCATCTGTAGCTTTAATGATGAAAGAAATAAGAGCTGATGTCAAGACGATTGTTCGCAACATCGTTGGTTCCCGTTTGGAACCGCATGATGAACCTGACTCCAAACAACAGTGACAGGAGACGCCGCCGACAAAGCCGTCAGCTCCAGCTGGCACCCACGCTCTCGCTGCCCTGCCGAGATAAAGACATTGTAGCAATTCTCCTGTTACCCTGTCGCTTCTTCTCAAACCAACACCGATTTTTTTTCATTTCTCAGACGTCTCAGTGTTGATTACAGCAAATAATCAGGAGGAGTCGGTAATTTTCACAGCGCCGTCGTTGAAGCTCCGCACCTACGCTACTGGCTAATTTAACTGCGGTTACCACGGTTAGTGACACCAGATGACAGTCGCCAGTGGTAAGCTTCACAAGGACGGTAGCTTATACTGCAACCAGTATCAAACTAGCCAGGTCCTACCAATGGCCAAAGGATACAACCAAGGTAACTCCGGATGCCAGGGACATATGTCCTCGATACCTAGCGGGGAATGCTGCCACTGAGAACAGGAACAGGTGGGTGACGCATGATGCCAACATCAGAGCCCACCACTCCTCATACGAAGGGGTCTCTCGTTATGTCAAATGCAGCATGACACCCGACGCTAGCGAGAGCGTCATCAAGCACCAAGGGACGAGAGTAATGACACCAGACATCTTCAGTCAAGGAGAAACAGACAAAAGCCTTATCACAAAAGCGTTTGCCCCAGTTGGGGGAAGTACGAAGACTTCCAAGCGGCACTGCTGACGCCAGATAACGGGATGGCAGCGCCGAACAGTCATTTAGGGGCAGACATCGCGCACGATCCTGTTCATCTGACTCCAGACACGTTACTGAAGCTAGACGCAGAAGACGCCAGAAGATAGCGCTTATCGCCGACCAGGTGAAAGTACTTCCCCACCAAGGGAAAGACAAAGGCGCTACACTTCAGAGGAGGACTACAGGCACCGACGACATTTTCAAGACGTCTGTAGACGGACGTCAAGATCCCCACTTTCGCCGAGAGCTCACAGCAGTGGGTCGACCAATGGCAGGAGTGAACCAGAACGGTATGACGACCCCTCCATAGAAAAGGAAGCGCCATCGTTTACTAAACAGAGCTTTGACCAGTTCCAAGTTTTTGCAAGGTACGAGCCACCTATGAAGACATATGCGAATCCGGTCGTTCACCATCTCACAGTCATGATTACTGCCGTATAGGACACTGTTGGACCCCCCGTGGTGTTCTACGGGAAGGGGGTGTACCCATCAAGATTGGTACTGAGCTTCCAAGACATGATTCTTCTAAACAAAACTTCTTTTTTGGGCCAGGAGGTTCTGCAGCTCCAAGAGCATGCAATTTTGCTGCTTACGATGAAGAAGTGCTGGCTGAGGAGTTAGCAATGGAATACGACTCCTACCTCACCTGACTATCATACTTTGCTATTCCACTCAGACAATTTGAAGCAGATGAGAGGATTATGTGTCTTTCCATCTCCCATGCACACCTTGTGTATTCTGCTGTGACTGCCCCCTTACAGTCCTACATAACGACCCCGATCAGGGATGAGGGGATTCTCCAGCAGTGCGTGGCGAAACAAGCAATCCACGTTCCAGAGAAACGCGATAAACTGGGGAATCTGTATTGTGGCCAATTTAACTCTACGTTGACGTGATGCATACCTATCATCCGCAAACACAGAACCGTTTGCGTCTTCAACCATTCCACTGCACCAACAACCTAATGAATGGGAAGTTAAGAGTTCGCACCCGAACTGACAAAGGGGAAAAAACACAAGACAAGGGCAAAGTGAACAAAGGCCAACAAAGCCCATACATACAATCATATGGGCCGAGATAAACCAAAACATTTGTGCTAGCTGTGGCAAACAGTGGCTACTACCCATCTTTCACTTCATCCCCTCAACGAACAAAGGAAGTGCCAAAAGGGCTGAGAGGAAGAAAACACCCCATGCTGGAGCAAAAAATATAGACTCTTCTGCAGAAATAGGTGATCTAGATTGCAGACCCAGAGACGGATTTTACAGACTAGCACGAGTCATCAAAAAAGACAGGAGCTAAGACTGATCTTTAAGCTACGTTGTCTGAACTCTTTATCTAACAAGATCATTTCAAAATGGAATTGCTTGAAACTAAGAGAATCTCTGCAGAAGGAAGAGTTCACGGTGTCCCTGGCTATCGAGAATGCCTACATTCATGCACCACTCCATCTGGCGGCTTGCAAATTTTTCAGATTTGCTTCAAAAGAGAGGGGTGTGTGTGTGCAATTTACCACTTCAAGATTAGCCCATTCAAATTGTGCACGGCTCCACACCTCTTTACATTACTGATAAAACCAGTCCTGGTATTAAGGGAAACATCAATATTAAGGGGGACATCAAGGGTATTTTTTCCCCTTGATGTCTTCAATTTACCACTGTAAATGCCGGTTGCCGGTATTTTCAGTCCTGGTATTCCCTCATCAAAGGCACATAAAAGCCCACGTCTGCTTGGATAACTAGTTAAAGGTACATTCCTCCTAGTTTGCTTTCATGTATGGCCTAGTGTTCAGATGCGTGTAAATGTTGCAAAGCTATTCATTTTCCTATTTTTTCCCTCATGTGAAATGGATTTGCTTCATCCATTCTAACCCAGCAGTTCTCAACCTTTTCTACAGTATTCCACCCCACCGGGACTTTTTTACAGTATTCCTTCCCATTGGAGCTAGCATGCAACAGTGCCCTCCCCCCATTAGTGTGTAATTTTTTCTTATAAAATAGTACTGGTAAGACATGAAATTCTTTACCAATGTAATTTTAAAAACTGTTGACAGCAGGTCATTGGCGAGAATTTTGTAATACAAAAAAAAGTGCACCACTAATCTTTAAGGCGCAATTAAAATGAATTAGAACTAGAATTTAATACTGATGGTAAACATGTTGTTGCCGTGGTAACACCGATACCTAGATTAACTAAATCAAACGTCGTTTGAATTGACGCTTGCAGTCTTATAATCCGTGACAATAAAATAAAGAATTCCCCTTGATGAATCAATTTTCCCAGTTACTTCTGAACTAACATTATTGACTGCTTCATTGCAAGCCGGGAGAGCTAAAACTACCGCCATGTTGTGATTTCGATGATATCTAGCTTCTAGCTGCGAGAATGCAAAGGCGAGTCGTTGCGTAAACACGGCCTTTTAGTATGACTCTGGTAACGGCTCTCACCTCGCCTCCAGTTGCTCAATGCTTCCCTAGGGAGGTGCGTCTCGCCGGTTGGTAAACTCTGCTCTAATCTGTGTAAATGTTATAAAAGCTATTTAACACAGTATGCTTGAATATTGTGAGAAGGTATGTCCTTTTAATGTGGAATTTTCGCAAGACCATGTTAGCCAACCATCTTCACGTTTACATCGCCTAGGCCTATGGATCAAGGTGAAGAAGTCGAAGTTCATCCCAGAGAGGAAATTCAACTTCCTTGGGTAAGGGCTCAGAATCAGAATCAGAAATGGCTTTTATTCCATAGTATGTATACATGAAACAAGATCTTGTGATAAGACCGAGGTCTTTTTTACGCCAAAGGAAAAACGTCAAATAAATCAATGCAAATTGAAGCAAGACTCACTTCATTATGGGCAGATTACAAGTACATCCCTTGGACCGGAGTAGTTCCTCCATCGGGAAAGCCATACACTCTTCACAGCGAGGGAACTAAAGTCTTATAGTAAGCCAGATCGAATCAGTCGCAACACTGGTACCAAAGGGGGAAATGGAGAGCCGGGAGCCTTCATTGATTCAGAAAATCAAGCTGGGGGCTGGGGAGATCGTGGGAAGAGGTATTCCCACTGGACGGATTGCCGAAGGAATACATTCAATGGTGGATGTGAGAACTTTGAATCTGAGGCAGGGTGTACCGGCTCGTGCCCCAACCCCGACCCACACAAATGTTCACGGACGCGTCTTTCCAAGGATGGGGATCACACATGGAGGACCGCACCACTTCCGGGACTTGGATCATAGCAGACCAGAAGTTGCATATCAACAACCTGGAACTGAAAACAGCGAGATTCGCAGTCGAAACTTAGTCACAACACCTGAAGAACTCGGTGGTAACCAAATGTCCGATAATGCGATTGTGTATATCCGCAAGGAAGAAAAGGACCACACTCCGGGACCCTGTACAAAAAATTGTCATCGCTTTATCGTGGGTCCCCGCTATCCCAAGTGATGCCAGTTTGCTCCTGGCACCATAAGGCAGCATGTGTCGGCCATTACTACCAGGGGCCTGGATGGAGTTATGTATCTCTTCACTCACCAGCCCCGCTTACAGTCAACCCACGGGAGTCTTAAGCGAAAAAGTCAATTTGCTGAGTGGGGGCGCTGCAGGCACGTGCATAAGCACCTCCCATGAGTGAGCTGGACGGTACCACGAAGTTTCATTAGGAGTTTAGACAGAGTTAAGCCTATTTTGGTGAGAGAAGCTAAAATATTAAGGTAAGCATTTTTAGAAAGTAAAAAAGATTTTTAGTTCTAAAACCAATTATTTTTATTTATTCAACCCTAAACGTGTGAATTTGTTATAAGGGAACATGTCTCGTTCAGTTGCAGCCAAAGACGTGGGGCCAGTGCTGGGGATGAAGAAATCAAGTAGCCTGGAAAGTTTGCAGACGATGGTTGCGGAGGTGGCCCAGGAGGAAGACGGTGAGAATTTTGCTCGTCCCACTGTCAAGGCTGTGAGGGGCAGAGGTTGCAATGAAAGTTTCCGTGCAGCCGTTGATCGTTCTTATGACGTGCCTCTTGACAGCATGGGAGAGGCAATGGAAACATGTAAGTCTTAAGCATGTACAAGTGGAAAAAGAACACATAAACCACGTTTAAATGCGACTTGTCCCTTGTCTTTTGCAGTGGACGAGGAGAGTGAAAGTGGAAGTTCGGGCTTAGGTCGAGGCAATTCCAGACATTCTTCACTAACAGGGGAATTTGGTCCTGACGATATATATGGTCGAGTAAAGAAAGGAAAGAAGAAAGGCCTGTTCAAGGGACTTGGACAAGTATTTAAGTAAGTAGTAACTTTCAATTTTCTTCCTATTTATTAAATGCAAAGATGACTAAAAGTTGTATTTATTTCTGGAGAAAGTATGTTCTGCCTAAACAACAGTTGCTATAGATTTTTTTTGTCTATTCAGCTTGTTTTATGTACCCATACCTGTTTTACACGACATGCAAACACCAATTTTGGAGTAGGTTGGCCAGAAATTCAGAAATTTATATTGCTATTTGTGATTTTGTACAATTTTGTAATTTTTACTAGTATCCTAAAATACTTAACCTAACTTTTTACTGAAATACATTGGATTTAATGCTCATGTTCATAACCTCAAAATGAATGCATTCACCAACTCGCCACCAGGGGTACGGTGGCGCTACGTTCATGTCTGAGCCATTTACCTCACTTTTATGTTGGACATCGTACGGGAACATTGTTTGATTTGCTTGTTGCAAACAGTCAATTTTTTCTAGTTTCCTAAAATACTTAGCCTTAGTTTTTGCTTGAAACACATTGGGTTTAATGCCTATGTTCATAACCTCAAAATTACTGTATTCACCAACTCGCCACCAGGGGTGCTGCAGCGCTACGTTCATGCCTGAGCCATTTACCTTATTCTTTTGTTGGACATCCTACGAGAAACATTGTTTGTTTTGCTTGCGCTAGGCCCGCAAATGCGTGCTTCTTGTACGTAGTGCGGTAGGCACGTAACCCCGGGTGACCAGCATACCCGTTTGACATCGGTGCCGCCCCGTAATTTTCAGACAAATCCATGTCAAGTTTTTCGTAACCCACACTGAGCAAGAAATCAAAGAATTTTATGCAACCTGGGATAAATTGGAGAACCAGCAGCAGCAACGATTGGCATAAAAAACGAACCAAATCTGTAGACATCGTTCGGAGACTTAGGCAAGTTCCTTGGATGATCGACTCAGGAAAGTTTTTGTTTGATTTACCAGACTGCAATTTCCTCCCGATTTGATTCATATAATTTAATTTCAGTGGCAGTTTCATCTGATTTTAGATAATGCCAACAGGAACCTTTAAAATAGTGCTAGCGTCTCATGCCTTAATCCAGCTACGATTGATTTGATTTCCAACTCAGTAATGGCTACAAAAAAGTTACTGCTTCTCATAAAACTGAATTAAAGGCTGAAATTTCGGCTATTGTAGTTTTTGCAGTTGCGGTGGCTTTGGCTAATTTTCACTTCCATCAGCAAATACTTCTTTAGTTTTTGGCTAAATATCGTTTATGTTTATGCTCCAAGCTCAAGGACCTTAAGTTTCACTGTAAGAAGCTTCGCTAACTCACCACCAAGGGGCACATATACTCAACTCCCAGTGCCACCTACCCTACAATCGTTTGAGTACTTGACCTGGAAGGTCATCTGTATGTCTTAAATGACTACTCGGACCTTTGAAACCGCTGTCTCGTTTCCTGATGCCTACACCAGAAGATCCCAGGTGATAGACACCCTTTATGTCGTAAGTGAAGGCCATTTTTTAGATTACTCCTGTGAACTTTGCGTGTCTCATTCCTCTAACGAACATTAAGGCAATTAGCGCACTTGAAGAAAGCGGACCAGAAAAGGGCTTCTAAGGCCTGTAGAAACAGAAGTTCGTTTCGTCTGGCTCTTGTGGCGGCTCCAAATGCAATTCCCCTGTTTCCGCAGCCCCTCCCTTGGCCCAGTCTGACGTTTTATTGATAAATTCGGACACAAACCTTAACGTTACGGCCCAGCAAAGGCCGCCTCCGCTTTCATTGACTGTTCTTAGTACTTCTTCTCCCTCCGTCCCGTTTCTTCCCCACTAACCGCTTCAGACGGTATGGTGGGAGTTTCGAACTTAATTAGGTAGGATGAATTGCAGGCTTTTCGAGAGAATTTAACTTTCATGATGTTATTCATGAAATTGTGCGGGATGAGTTCGCTGAACTTGAAGCAATAAAATCCAATATGGTGGCCGCCATATTGATGGGCGATCGACAGATTGACTACACCTCGAAATACCTCCGGTTTTTTTCATTTTGCCTGTTCGGGAGTTCCCTTCTTCGATGGCTGCAACCCCTTCTGCCTCGTCGGACATCAATACTTCATCGCAACGCCTCGGATTGACAATTACACATGTTTCTCTTCCGATACTTCGCTTCTTCTCCAGGCCACGAATGACGTAATCGCTCCCAATATCGCCAAGGCTTAACGAAATAAGGCCGCGTTGACGGGAAAGCGGCCACGCATTCGCTGCCTGGCAAGCGCAGTTCTGCCAAACTTAAACATGTTTCCATTTCAAATTAGATTTCAATTCAAATGGAAATGGGACAAATATTTATCTCAACGAGCATATGACCCCATACCACAAGAAACTTTTTTGGCAAGCAAAACAGTTTGCACGCCAGAACAATATCAAATTTACTTGGTTCCGTGAAGGAAAAATTCGTATGAAGTATGACGAGGGTGACAAAATAATTAAGGTTATAAAATCTGAAAAAGACCTTAACCTTGATGGCTTGCAAAGATGAGGAGTTAAATTTAATTTCAAATAATTTTGAAGATGTGAGTTGCACCTTGAAGAATTCTAAAGCTCCAAGTGTAGATTCTTTTAAACTAATTCACACTAACATCCGTAGCATGCGTTTAAACTGGGTCATGTTTCATCATGAACTCCATAAAAGTCAAATAGACTGGGATATCATTTCACTTACTGAAATTGGTATTAAAGAACACGAAAAATGCTTGTACTCTCTTCGTAATTATAACCAAATTGGCATCACTAGGAATCACACTTCTAAAGGAGGTGGAGTAATGTTATATATTAATAAAAAATATAACTACGAACATGAAAGTCATAAACTCGATACGGATGATTGTATATCAGCGAAAATAAATTGGAACGGAACAGAAATTTTAGTCATATTGCTCTATCGACAACCAAAATTAAATAACTCCAGCAAAATTAAATTTGTTAAAGAATTACGTAAAATAATAAATACATATAAAGAATGTAAAAACGTAATCATAGCTGGTGACATGAATATAGACATACTAAACCATAAAAGTTCTAGTACAAAAACAAATAGAAGTGAATATTATGAAACTAAAATGGCACAGCTAGGCTTCGAACATAAAATAAATACCATTACAAGAGAAGAATTTAAAAACGGTCATCAAACTATGTCCTGTATTGATCATATAATGTGCAAAACTGAAAAAAATGAAAGCAAGGGAATGACAATTCTAACAAAGATTTCTGATCACTATAGTACAGCTTTATTTGTATGGAATAAAAAAAACTGCATAAAAACCATTGAAAATAAAAACGAAGACTTACATTATAAACACCAAAAAATAGTCAAGAAACTCAAACAAATAAACTGGGATTACTTGAATAAATATAAAGATGCAAATGAATTGTATACAGAAATTGAAACTAAATTGAAAAGTGTTTATGATGAGTGCATAATTGTAAAAACTAAGCCTCACAGACAATGTAGTAAGGCCTATTATAAAAGCTGGGCAACGGTTGAAACTACAAACTTAATCGAAGAAAAAAATAACCTATGGAAAAAATTACAGTCTGGCAAAAAAGTAAATGTTTTCTTTATTAATAAATACAAGGAAATTAAAAGATAGGCAAACCATTGCATACGCAGGGAAAAGCAAAACCATTATAAAACAATTATTGAGTCAAATGAGAAGAATTCTAAAAATATGTGGAATACAATAAATAAACTTGTAGGAAAAAGCGCCAGCAATGTTGACGAAACACTACACAGAAACTTTAAAAATCATGAAATTAACAAAGTTTGTAATGAATTTAATAAAACTTTTAATCAACAAGCAAATAAACTAAAAGAAAAATATCATCGAATTAAAAAATATAATAGGCAGTCCCATAAATTAGACAGTGTTGCAAATAGTATGATGGTTCAGCATCCAGAAGAAAATGAAGTTTTAAAGATTATCAAAGGAATAAAAGCTACAGGTGCAATTGGTGAAGATGGATTCTTGATGGAAAACTTTAAGAATGCTGCTGAAAATAGTGCCAAATGTATTAGTTATTTAATTTACTGTATTATTGATACCGAAACATGGCCAGATAAACTAAAAACACAAATAATCAGGCCTATTTACAAAAAAGGGACTAAACAAAAATACGATAATTACAGGCCAATTGCGATACTACCTTCAATCAATAAAATTATCGAAAAGTTTTTTGCAAACAGCATTACAAAATTTATTGAGAAATATAAAATTTATTCAAAAAAACAATACGGTTTTCAAAAACAAAAAGGTACTGTTGACGCACTAAGTTATATCAATGAATTCACTACAAATGCATTAAATGAAGGAAAATATGTTGGATTAGTGCTGATTGACTTGCAAAAGGCATTCGACACAGTTGATCACAGCATTCTGTTTGATAAACTCATAAATAATGGCTTTCGTGGAAAAATTTTCAATATTTTGCAAAGCTATTTAACTGACAGAACCTCAATTACTAAAATTGGCAAAGTAAAAAGTGATACTTGCAGATGTGAGTCCGGTATCCCTCAAGGATCGGTATTGGGACCAATTTTATTTTTACTTTATATTAATGACCTCGCAAACGATATTAATTTAGTATTATTTGCTGATGATATCTGTTTATTAGCATGTGATTTTAATTATTCCAAAATGATGCAGAAATTACAAAAGGAATTTGACAAGGTCCAAACTTGGTGTTACACTAATGAGGTATTCATTAGCGAGGAAAAAACCATACAGATGGATATCAAATCCAGCCATAATCAAGTCAAAGAAAATATTTCCCTACACCTTTACAAAAATCCGTTTACTCAAATTGAATTCACAGACATAAAAAAAGCTACATCTGCAAAATACTTAGGGATATACATCGATGAAAACTGGAAATTTGAAGAACACATTAATATGCTTATCAAAAAACTAAAACAAATTATGCCCAAAATCTATCATATCAGGTACATGTTGAATAATAAAAACAAACAGTTAATTTACGATGCTTTGGTGCAATCCAATGTTAGATATGGGATTGAAATTTATGGCAACGCAACAAAAACGTTGATGCTTAGGCTCCAAAAAACTCTTAATAGAATCATTAAAACATTGTTTATTACAGATCTTAAAAATAATAAAAAAACAAAAGAAATTATGAAGGAAAACAACTTAATGAATGTTGAGGATCTTAAAATCTACGTAACACTTCTAAAGTATTACTTTGCACTAAGAACGAAATATGATAAATTAAAACGTAGTACAATTGTCAGAAGAACAACTTTATCTACTCCACTCTGGAGAAACTTTTACGGAAAAATGTGAAAAAACTACTATGTAAATCATATGTTCAACAACCTCCCTGATAACTTGAAAAATATCAAAACATTTAATGAATTAAAAAACAAACTGAAAATAAACTTCTTGCTAGCAGGAAATGTCTCCTCAAACTCATAACACATACATTATTACATATGTGTATTTTAACAAACCACTGCACTATGATGATGATAATCTTGTTAAGGTGTTATTCTTATTCTTAATGTACTTACTGCTTTTTAATGTTATTTTTCATTTATGTATAGAATTTTTACTTGAAAATGTAATCTGTTGCTAACACAAATAAGCATCTTCTGCTTCGTGTTATCCTTAATAAAAATTAAAAATAAAAAAAAATTCTGAATAAAAGGCGAATAAGATGGTTAAGCAAATGTAGTCAAATGTGGTACAAGCGAAAAAATGAGGCCGTGGTAGTAGTTGCTAGTTTTGAAATTGAAAAGCTTCATGTTAATGTGCTACAGGCTACAACTGTCAGTGTTTACTGATGCGAATCCTAATCTGCCACGTTCTGATAGCCGTCTACTATCCCTTGTGCGGTTCTTGGATGATGCCTGTAATGTTTGCATTGTAACTCCAGCGTGTTCGGACTTAGTTTGTCATGGTAACGAAACTTGAAGGGGGCACGCTTATGGTTTGGGTTTAGTTCACACTGGTGACAAAACCTGAACCGCTCATGCATTGAAAATTGAGACAGGTTCGCCACTAGTCATGAATCCTCATGGGTCTCGCGTAGTAAGCATTTGTCATCATGTTGCAACGATATTGAGCATGTGGTACCCTAAGCATGAGATCAACGCGAGTGAGGATGCCGCTGCACGTCTCGCGTTCACGTCTTGTGTTCGTGGAACGTCGGATTCATTGCACTTGAACACTTCGCCACTTGTGCCCCCCCCCTCGTGTTTTCAAGTCGATACATCGGTACTTCATCCAATTGCTGCTTTGATGCTTAGCAACTTCGGCACTTCGCCGCTTTTCCGCTTCATCGCATTGCCACTTCGCCGTCTCGTGTTTGGTTTTTTGACGCTTCGGTTCGCCTGCCTTTAGATGCCTCCTCTCGTCGATTTGATGACACTCAAGGTGTTGATCACTACGATGATTACGTCAACGATGCTCTTCCCCCCCCCCCCCACACACACCACCACCACCACCACCTCCTACCCCCAGGAATCTGTTGCCATATGTGACTGGCCTATAGGATCGTTCTCCCATGGACGATGATTGTTGCTCTTGGACGTTGAAGACGTGGACATTTATTGGGAGGGGAGTGTCTTTATTTCCTGGAAGCAGTTTGCTCATTCTATTGATCACTTACCTGCCGTGAACTTTTACCCGGGAACCACCACATCCTGTTGTGAATTTGACTGATCCACTCCGCACCACTTCGCTATGCTCCCAGCCAGTCCTGCAAACCTGTTCTTAGACCCTCCCAGTCCTGCGAACCACGTCTTAAACCCTCCTAGTCTCATCCACATTGAGGTAATGGAACAGTCGTCATTACATGTCTTTCATTTCTCAGGCCCAGAACACGATCACCATCCATTACGTTGTGACCTAAAACTTCTTTTACGTTGTGACAAGCCGCAACTACGATCCCACAGACTATCACAGGAGCATCGCTGATCCTCTCTGTCCCCGTCACATTAATGGCTCTTCCTGTCTTCCTTACGAGCTGCCGTCACAACGATCCTCCGATCTCCCACCGATCCACCTTCGGTCCCTGAGTCTTAACAGTGTTGGATGTCTGTCTTTCAAGCCTGGTCTCTGTCCGGTCTTCTTTTACTGTGACATCATTTGTTAACCTTGGTCCTACCACCATGTTTGACAAGGTCTGGTAAAGGAAAGACAGGAAATGTTTGTTTTCTTTACGATAAAAACGTAAAATACCAGAGTGAGGCCTGGTTCATTTTAGTTTTTGTAAAACGAAAACATATATTACCTCTATCCTCCTGCCCTCCCCGCTCGATCCCTGAGGTTAACACTGAAAGGAAAAAACGAATAGCGGTCCGCTTCAGATGCTTATATAGAGGCCTGTGCCCCGCACATGCGCAATAGGGAGCTACGAGCCCGGCAGGGAAGCCAACAACCGTCGCTAGGGATTCCAGCCGCAATAGGGAGGGACTGCTAAAGGAAAAACAGGTAATGTATGTTTTCGTTTAACAAAAACTAAAATTAACCTGGCCTCACCCTGGTATTTTACGTATAAATGATTTAGCCGAAACTAAAAGCACACATTTTTGGATAAGTAAAAAATAATTTTATCTTTAAAAAACGTTTTTTCCCACCTCTGTTGACCATCGGCCCAACACATGCAAAACATAGGAAGCTTGGCGCTAGCATAACAATTTCTGAGAAGTCAAGCGTGTTGCTCAAGGCAACGCCCGATTCGACAGCCATTGACGGGACTATCCTCGGAAGGGATAAAGGAGCGATCGCAAGCACACCCGATAGTGGGGAGCAATTTTGCCGACGAAAGCATACATTCTGTCTTTCTAGCATATCCTTCTTATTACATGCTCAAATCCTAGCGAAACTTGTTGACTTCCCTGCCGGACTCGTAGCTGTACCTTCTGCGCATGCGCGGGCGCAGGCCTCTATAAAGGCATCCGAGTCGGACCTTGCTTCATCCTTCTTCCTAGGGCACCACCGCATGTGGTTGCTTTCTCAGCTCTCCCAGCACAGAACGGTCTCAGCAATCTTGGATCATCTAAGGCACCAGCGCGCCATTCCAGTTTCAAAGACCTTCGCAGTGAGCCCTTGGCCCAATCCCTTCTGACGCAGAAAATTTTCGGATCGTTGGACTCAACCATTGCTATTGCAGACTCGTCGTAGCGCCCATGCGCCCTATTAGAAGAGTGCGCCCATGCACCTGGGCAGTCGAGGCGTGCGCGCCCCACTCTTGAAACAACGACTATGTTCCCGCTTCAATGTGGCCAGCCTCGGCCTGCACATGATATGAGGGCGCTCCAAGACTACTGCCTCAAACTACAAGTTAAGGCTAGACGCGCTGCCACTAAGTGCTCAACAACTCGCTCACCAGATATGGTCAGATTGCCCTCTCTTCCCGCTTGTCCCGACTCTCGGTTACTTTTCAATCCATGTGCGCCGATGCTCATCCGAGCCGCTCGCTAAGGAAAGGGCCCATGAGCTGATGAAGTTGGCACTCTCTTCATTTAAAAGAAAGCCATCACCATCGCCTCCTATTCAACCAGTAGCCCAATATACACACGACTGGATGGCTTCTACTGTTAAAAGACGAAGCTGTCGCTGTGGGATGTTCCGGGCTCTTCTCAGGCTTTTCATCCTGTTCATCCAGACGGTCCGAAGGGTCACGTCCGACAGTTCAACCTTTGCATCCTGGTACCAGGCCCAACTGTGTATTATTTCTGACGAACCACCGTCCCGCCATGCACATTTTAACTCGCAGTTTGTGGACGAGTCAGACCTTTCTGAAATTCCTCTCCCCGACCTATTAAAGACCATCGAAGACATAATTCCGGATTGCTTCTTATACAAACCTTCATCCCTGACACCTGACCCCAGTAAGAACCGGGGCCTATCGACGAGCTTTGGCTTTGGGCTCCGTTACAGACTTACTCGCCAACATCCAGTCCTAGGCCAGTCCACAGCTTTACTCAATACGTTGCTTCGAACTGGTGGCCTTCTGTTGAGCAATGATGACCCGCTGGAACTAAACAAGGATCCACTACTGCCATCTCCCGGTCGAGAGACCTCCTCCTTTCGGCCCGTTGGGGACGGAACCGCTAATCCAAAGAACTTCGATACCTGCCCACAATCAGAAGGCCCACCGCCTTTGACGAGGTCTGAGGCATGCTAAAGCCCAAGTAATGGATATTTTCATGGCATATAGAAACATCAAAAAACCTGGTTGATATAGGTTTCAATTGCTTTTATGAAAATACACATTACCTTCTTCCCACCCTCCTCCCCTGTGTATTGCCACTTGGGCACTATAGGGGAATAAAAGATGAAGCATCGGCTGGAAATGAAGTTTATATAGCCAGAGGTTGCGCAGAATAGATGCGCAGTGGGTCACGACGCTGGCGAGGCTCCGAGAACTCTAATCTCTAGATCAAACAGCAAAGCAGAAGGAGAATGCTAAAGCACAGGTAATGTATATTTTCATAAAGGCAATAGAAACCAAAATCAACCAGGTGACCCTGGTATTTTGATATTTTTTTTCATTTCTTGTTAAAAATAAGTGTGTTGAATGGCCTAAAAAGTAGTTAGAGACCATGCTTGGGGATGGTTTGGGTGGTGGTGTGCGGGTGGCGTGTTGACACTTCCCTGGCATTCAAACACTCCGTCTTTCGACTGTTGCGTGCTTCGAGCTTCTACCGTACTGCATACTGCTTTATTTAGGTTTTCTCCACCCTCCTTTCCCAGGGAGTACCCCTCGCCCACCCCATTTTATGGAGGTTAGCCTATTCGGAGAGGGCTCGGCATCCTAATCTGCCACGCAGGCGCAGGACTCCAATCCGACCCCCAATTACTCACTCAGCGTGTCAGTCTGTGTCCGGCTGACATGCTCGATGCTTCGTGTCCTCCTTCCAGCCAACCTCGCATTGCAGCCACGGCACGAGGGGCCGCTCTGGGCATGATGGTCAAGGTATTTTCGGAGAAGGCGGATCCCCTTCCCCACTGCCATGTATTAGCTTGATCTTGTCTTGTTAATAAACAGTTTTGGTGTCCGTAAACCTATTTTTTTTTTTTGTTTAACTGTATGTACAATGTATTTAGGTTCGGCAAGCATCGCAAAGGCAATACTGACAATTTGCCTCGTCTTACGATGCAAGACTTGGAGCGTCAAAAATTAGAAGCCGAAAAGCAACGAGCAAAGAAGGCAGCTGAAGATGAGCAGGAACGGTAAGTTTGCTAACAAAGTGGTGCTAATCTGGCCAGCACAGATTTCTAAGCAAAGTTTTAAGCAAAAGGTATAATGTTGGTTCCTCTTTTGTGGTGTATTTGTGTGTTTTGGCCATGCACATCCTTGCACGTTTTTTTGCACACCTAGGGTTTAGCATGAGAGCCTATTTGGTTATGTTAACTGGCATCTTAGGAGTGTTTTAGTCATTGACAAGCCAACACTGTGTTCTGTAATACCAAAAATGGAACCAGATAGATGTAGTAGTCTTAATATATAAATTAGAACTTGCACACTTGCAACATATGTTTTGCATGGCTGCACCAAACCATTGTATTGGGATCGGATCGGCGTTTACATTCAGATGCCGTGTCCGATACTAGACCTAATAGGTTGGACGTACATGGCCGACTTTACGTAATAACACCAAATTCATCAAAAAGATGTAATTTCCTTATTTCTAAGTACGGCATCTTCATGCTGTACTTTATGAAACAAGGCATACGAAACAACAATGCATAAATCCTCCAAAGCGTTAACGGTGCAAATCAAGCACCATGACCGTTCATTGTCAAGTTATACTGGAAACTGGCTCTCGCATGCTGCAAGTTCAATTGAATCATAAACATTACTTTCTTACTATCTGCAAAATACTAACCTCAGTGTATGTGCTAAAATCGTTCATTTTATGCTTTCAATTGCCTACAATAAAATATTACCATTATTTCCATTATCTAATCTAGTCTACCTCCCCGGCAGTATGCTGCAAGTTAAATTGAGTAGTACACATTCCTTTCTTTTTTGCTTGAACACTTAATAATAACAGGTCTTCATACAAATAAAATTAATTTACAGCAAATTTAATTTAATTCCAGGCTGTTTTCGTAAGTTAGAATTGACGACGTACATCGTTAGTTAGTAGCAGAGTTAACATAATTTTACATGTTCTCCGAGAATGGATCTTCATAAAAAAAAAAGTTTCATACTATTTGCAAATTGCTTCCTTTTAGTTTTGGTTTAACTAATGGCCACTAGTGCTATTATCAAGTCGAAGATCAAAAAATGACAAATCGTACTTACTGCAGCCATGTAGGGTCTTAAAAGTTAAAAAGCTAGGTCAGGTTTCATCCTTTGAAGCTCAAGCGACTCCAATCTCGCAGCATCGAGGCGTTTTCAGTACGAAAGTTGGTAGAAACCTTGAAGGATTTCATGAAGCATCGTTGCACAGATTTGATGTGTTTGATATCTTTCAAAAGGTGGGATAACCATGTATTCCGATCATAACCTGACACAAAACAACGCTTGGTCATGGCAAGATGCAGATTTGCTGATTCAATAATGAGGCAACGGTTGGGAGTGAATTTTACTGTATGAGGAAACCAACCCCCAAGGTTCTTAAATATGTCAACAGCACAGAGAGGTTTCCCAGAAAGACTAACGTAAGGCCTCATTTTTTGATCCAATATGGAAAAGTACTGCATTTGGCAGTTGAAAGGGGTATTGCCATGCTCCAGCTCAGCACTGTCTACTGATGTAGAAGCAAGGTCGTTTAAGAACCAAAAAAAAAAGGTTCACAGTGACATGTGGAGACTTTACCTGGCCTACAACAACATGCTGAGTGCAGGTATCCCAGAAAAGCTCCGACCCAAGTAAGCAGTCTACCCGACCCAAGTAAGCACTAAGCAGTCTACCCGTAATCAGTTTGTGTAATAATTTTTCGATAACAACAGCCTCTAAAGTTAAATAAGGCTGGGCCGTACCGATCTTGACCGATATTTGCAGTATCGGTATCGGTCGGGATCGGCAGGTAAAACCCTCATAAATCGGTAATAAACCAAATCGAAGATATTTTCACTTCTCGTCGACCGAATTTGACATTTGAATACACCATTTTGAAGGTTTTTTCACCAGCTTTCCAATGGTACAAACTGCAAGTAGCATTCTCTTACTGGTAAGAAGTTACAAGGCAAAATGTTAAAATTTTAATAGGGTTTTGTATTTTTAAATGATTTTACCTATGCAATATTATTTTAAACCAATATTTAAAAAAATAATAATTATATTTATTTAGGCCAATGCTTTGTTTATCCAATGATTTCAAAAGTAATTTTTTTTTTTATAAAGACATACTTCAGTATTACATTTTTCGATCAGTTGGGAACTGATAGTTATTGGGGATTTGGTATCCGTAACAAAGTTGATCGTCCTAGCTTTACTAATAAGTTTAATGTGGTAACAAGGGAAAAAATGTGAATTCAGTAGAACTACAGTATTAGATGTAAAAACTAAAGAAAACGTTAGTTTATGTAGAAACACACACTTATGTCTGGTTAAATATAAATCTACACAATTTTTTTTCTTTATTAGGGACTCTATCAATTTATTTTATTTATTTGAAATAACTGCATCGCCCCAAGGAGCAGTTAAGCTGTTAAAAAGAAAAAAAAAGATCGGTATCGGGACTTGGTATCGGCAGATTTTTTTCTTCGAAATCTGTATAGGATTGGATCGGTAAAAAGTGGTATCGCCCCAGCCATATAAATAAATATGGATGCAAATCTATTTACGTTGCCATTTGGACTTAAACGTCAGACTGCGTGAGCGGGGAGTTGGCCGTGTCAGTATGGCGTAACGGTAGGATTTCGCCCTTTGATTTCAAGGGTCGTGGGTTCAGTTCCCAACTCAGGCAGCCTGACATTTAAGTCCAAGAAAGAACATAGTTTTCCATCCGTATTTATTTAACACTTCTCTGTCCTGTTTAGCTGCTAAAAGTCTTGGCAAAATCAAACAAAATGGCGTCAGTTGGAATAGCTTCATGTGAAACCTTGATCATAATATTAGTGACATTTTTTTCCCATAATTTTGTGTAGAATTCAAGAACAGTATCGTAAACTGTTGAAACGCCAGATGGAACAACAACACCACATGGGATTGGTGAACAACAATACTATCTTAGTTAAAGATAAACTGGGTGAGAGTCATCCTGCCAATCGCCAAGATCGTATCAATCATTTGAGGGCGCAGCATCAGCGCAGGCATCAGGAAAGGCAGGGTCAATATCCTGGTGATGATCAGGAGGAGAAGATGGAACATCAACTGTATTCCCACCTTGATAGACAGGTAAAAGTGATACGTAACCTCACTATTAATGGGAAAAGATAATTTGGATAAATTTTAATTATTAGGGCTGACGTTCTTATGTACGATTCATTACAAGCCTATCGTAAAGATATTTGACAGAATTTGTTTATTACAGCTACAATCTTTATGGTGCACTTGGGCTGAATTTGTCAGTCCCTATTAAAAAAAAGCTTATTCAATAGTTACTAGGTTAAAGAAAAACTTGATCTTGTTTTGCAAAAATAAATTATTTGTAAACTAACCGTGAACTGTGCAACTTCTGCTTTTTAAGCAGTGCGCAATCTGATGTCGCAATTTGGTATTTATTTTCTACTTTGCAGTGTATGCTTTTGAAAGTTACCTGCATGGCTGAAGTACATTACTTAAATTTTATGAAGAAACATTACAGAAGCCCCCATTTATACAAGCACATCCTAGAACACTTTAGTTTCGTTTCAGCATGTAGCAAAATAGAATTAGACAGGAAATTGTATGTCCTTTTCAACTCTACGTATAGGTGCAGCATATGCAACAATGCATGCACTAATCCTTTTTATATACTGTATGCAATTGTAATTAACAATGCTGTTTTCACTTCATCCGAAAAAATTTCCCTTTAGTTATTGGCGTAAATCGTTTATTTATGGTCTTTGCCCAAAACTTAGCTTTAAACTTCTGTTGCCCCACCAAGTGGTGTCCCTGCTCACTTTCCAGCAGCATTGCCACCTGTCCCACACTTTCTGTTTGTGCACAGACTGAAAGGGCAGTGTGCTTTGCAAATCTAGTCTACAAAATGCCGAATTGAAATCCAACATACAGATAGGTTGGTGACCCCAGAGGCACTTTTCGTAGCATTACGGAAGGTAAGGAAAATCGGAAAGTCGGATGTGTGATTTCCGTGTTAATCTGTGCGACGTTTGTCTCCAACACACTGAATCCGAGATCGTAAGTATTGAGGAAACGAACCGAAACCAGTCCCAGCGTCAATGATCTGTCTCGTCAGATTCCTTTTATAGTCGTGGTGACCGTAGACAGGAGCTAATAAATGCATGTGGGAGTGTCCATATCGTACCACTCTTCTTCGTATTGCATCCCTTGTCACAAGGTGGTTTGGGAGAGAAGCTGTGGGCTTTGTTTCCCACATCCAGGCCAGTTGATTCTACGTTGCCAGAATCTTAATTACCAAAGCAACGCTAAAAAGCGTTAACTTTCCAGTGCGCGCCTGAACTGGCATCGAGTCAGGAGACGAAACAAGCTATTCTAGTCCAGTGAGCCTTGGCTCAAAAAAGTCGCTTCACGCTCATGAAAAGCTGTTGCATGCAGAGGTGCTGCATGCCTGGACTAATCGTAGGACAAGTGGTGCTTTTTCACATCTATTGGGTTAAAAACTGCAGCTATTTTTTAATGTGAGTTTTCCCAGAAAATAGTTACGAGCAATCATTCCCCACGATTGACCGCAGAGAGTTGCGACCTAGAACGAGAGATGGAACATACAGTAATATTATCGTGTGCACACCATCTAGCGCTTCGGGCATCCAGCACTCCCAGCCAGTCCAGAACGATGCCTAGAGATCATGTGATTGCGACGTGCGTGGTGGAAGTCAACATTTTCCGTGTCGTCCGCTTTGCTTGACAACACGTAACATCCGTTGTTTTCAAACTATATTTTTTGTTGTGCTTCTGATGAATAAGACAGGTGTTTTTTCGAAAATTTAAGTAGACTGAT
>JAHWFP010036598.1:0-20643 GCA_023313725.1 Lithobius niger
GATGCAAAGTTGGTGGAGGATGGAGTAAGACAGGTGCCGTTCGCAAAGGAAGAGTGGCTGGCGTCGATGCAGACCACAGCCAACGAAATTTTTAATGCGAAAGCAACTCGTATGGAGCAACGAATTACGGACAAGGTGGATTCGGCAGTGTCTGGGATGGAAAAGAAGTTCGGCGCTCTAATGACTGATATGCTCCACATGTTGCAGCCATTGTTAGCCAATGAAGAAGAAAAATCATTGGAAAAATTAGGAACCGATGTGTCTGTTGTGACGGACATCAAGTCGTCAGCTGCGATGCAGTCACCAGCTATGCAGTCGCCGTGCCGTCAGGAGGCGCCACGTGTCGGGGATGTTAAGACTGCGTCTAGATCCAAGTCCGGCGGCCGTACGGACCTAGTGAAGAGCTCGGCGAAGAAAGGAAAATCGTCTAGGGCGTCCACTCGCAGGTCAGGAAATGACAGTACTCTAATGGCCGCTCCCGGTGTGGGGAATAGCGGTTCATATGAGCACTCAAGCGGAAAATCACGCAAAACTGTAGGAGTAGTAAAGTCCAGTGAGGACAAATTTACGAAACTACTAGACATAATGAGCTCGTTTATGGCGTCAAACACGACGGGCGTCAAGTCGCCGCATGTCGCTGTGTTGTCGCCACTGCGTGAGGAGAACAGTCCCGTTGCCGCTCAGTCGTCACCGTGTCGCCGCCACGTGTCGCCGGACCGTCACCGTGTGTCGCCAGCCAGTCGCCATTGTGTCGCCGCCTGTTCCTCACCTACTAACTACGTGTCACCGGACCGTCGCCGTGTGTCGCCAGTCTGTCGCCAGTCTGTCGCCGCATGTCGCCGATTGAAAGGCAGTCATCATTACGTCTGGAAGATGCTCATCATTTGAGTTCAAGTATGGAATTTACACCCACCAAGGGTGGTTCTGGAGTTGAGAATGATTCAAGGAAGAGGAGAGGAAAGGTGGCTTCAAGTATAGACAAAGGATTGTCTAAAAGAAGAAAAGCTAGTGAAGAGCACAATAACGGAGCTTCTGAGAGTAGCGACGAGACGGAAGGGGATAACACAGATGACCCGTTCAATGAAGGCCCAGGTTATATCCCGTGGGCGGAATTTACGGAGGTGGCACTCAAGCATTTGAGACACACTCGGTTTTTCAAGGAAGGGCCTCCGCCAGTGGAGGATGCAGAGGATCCACCCATGGATACGTTGGCAAATGAGGGATGTTATAAGCAGTGCACCTCCCATCTGCCGCAATCAGCAGTTTTGTTTCGGCAACTACTAAACACTGAGTCGTTAACTAGGAAAAATGAACTGCCTGTGACTTGTTCAAAACCCCTGCCACCGCATGACCCGAAGAAAACACATATGTTTTTACTGCTAGCCTAAAATACTTACCTGTATTTTTATTATGCTTTCCCGTTTTGGAAATGCTACCCGTCCCAAACATGAAATCTAACGCTCTCCCAGTCTCTGCAATGGCGCTCCCCGGGGCCCATGACCACCGCTAGGTGGCGCCCCTTTACCCGCTCTGCTTCACAGTTTGTTTTGGGACGCGACTGGATGGTCGCGATCGTTACGTTTTCATACATGGAAAATTCAACAAAACCAACTACCTGCCCTGGAAAGGCCGGCCGGAAGTGTGGAAAAAGGCTGAATAAGTCGGATCCCCACGAATTTTGCCGGAGATGTAGGGTATGTGATTTTACGTCGTATAAATGTGCCGAACATTGTGTAAACATGGATCCGGACGTGATTGCGTCGATCGCGTCAACACGTGCCGAATCGCGCAAAAGAGCGGATAGGAGGAGACGAGCCCGGGAACTAGCCTTACTAGAAAACAATTCCATGTCGGCGCAAGACGATTATGTGGATTCGGGCGAAGATTCTTTGACGTCGGCAAGCGACAATCAATTTCAGTTGGGTGCGGTCGCTCCCTTTGTGCTACAGCAGTCCGGGTCTCTGTCAAACCCGCCATCGACGGCGGACATCGCCAAAATGGTGGCCGCGTGTGTGGACAAAGCGCTATCCGTGAATGAGGAACAAAGGAAGGCGGACCAGCTAGCGGCCGAGCAGAAACTGGCGCTAGCGACCCAAAAGGGCATTCTGGACACGTTCGAGAAATATTTTGGACTTCCGAAATCGGGGAAGATGCCGTCTGTGCTGCCGATTGTGACTTCGACGCCGGTTCTTGGTGATGGACAAGGCGATCGTCGGGACAACTTCACGCCCCCGGGTTCGCCTAATGGACAGTGCAGTGCGGGTAAGCGAGCTTATGATGTGGACGATACGTCACCAAAACGTAGGCGGGTTGGTGACTCGCACGATCCTAACTGGCTGGTTTTAGGGTCGTCCCTACAAACCTCCGACCAGCGATCGATGGGGACCGCCCGGACTAGGTCTGGGGTGCAACCCTTAGCGAACCCGCCCGGACACGCAACCGGACATGCGGACACCTTGACCCCCCGGTCCGGGTTGTTGGCTGGGAACCCGGGGTTGCAGCAGACGGACTACTCGCAGTCCGGGTCTCTTGCTAGTGCGGACAAGGCTACCCAACCCGTGCAACCGCCGTGGGGACTGCCGGGTTCCTGGGAGAGTCAGTGGGCGACTTATGGCGGCCATTGGTCGTGGCCAAACGTTGGTGGGTGGCATAACCAAAATGCTCAGTCGTGCCCGGGTGACCCACAAAACTATATGTGGCCGGCCGCACCTCCCCCCCCTCCCCCCCCCAAGCGGGAGTGGTCAGTTAGTACCAAATTCGCAAAGTCAAGGGGATGGAAGTGCTTCGTTAAGTGTCAGTGCCAGTGCCAGTGTCAGTGTTAGTGCGCAACACGGTCAGGTCATGCCCTCTGCCGTATTGCCACAGTGTGCGACGGGTGGTGCGGACGCCGGTATCAACCCGTCGACAGACCCTCCTACAGACCCTGGTTTGGGGGGGTTACGGGGCAACGCAGGGTCCGATTGACCCGGACCCCTCAACCGGTAACCCGGACATCTCAACTGGTAACCCGGACATGGGGTACACGACTCAAGAGGCGATTGAGTGGACGTGGGTGGTGGATGAGGTGTATCGGTCGCTACCCAGTGTGTTCTGCCCTAAAGTTATAATTCCGGAAACGCCGGAAGGGGAGCCACCTGCTACCTCCTATGCAAACCAGGACCGGGTGGCGAAAGAGGTGCACCACCTTCCCCAATCGCAAGTGTTATTCCGCCAGCTCCTAGTCAACGGTGGCGTATTACGCGACAAGGGAAAAGTGTTGTCGGCGGTGACGCCCATTCCCCAACCAGACTTGACGAAAGGTAGTTTTTTCTTCACGGTGGGAAACGCGGGGGCACCGCGTGCGGGCAGATACAAGACTTACGACGAAACTGAGTATGTGTCCAGCGAATGTAAAATGGACATGGAATCTGCGTTGCCCAGACCCCCATTCGTGAAAGTGCCTTCCAATCAGTTCGAGGAGGACGAAAAAGTGCTTCGGGCCAGCCTACGTGCTACGTCGACAGCCGACATGGCATACGCAGCGGCCACGGCGAGGTTGAAGGATTTTCTTGCGGCCGAACCCGACGACAGGGACATTGCTGACATTGACACTGCAATCAAGTTGATGAGGAAAGCGTCCGAGTTCCACACCGACGCCATTAATTGGGGTACTCGGTCGCTATTCAATTCAGTGCTACATCGCCGAGACTCCTACTTGGACGGCTCGCAAGAGGGCCTGTGTAAGGACACTCTCAAAAACTTACGGCTCCTGCCGGTGCATCGCTCTTCCTGGCTCTTCAACGGGCAGCTACTATCTATCGCCCCAGAACTGCGAGACAAAGTTAAGCTGACCGCCCCAGCGCTGAAACCACGCGCCGGTGGGAACAACCGTGGTGGGAACAGGCAGCCTTTTCGCGGACAGCCCCCCCGTGGGGGTGCCTTACATTCGAGTGCGCAGAAACCACATTCGCAAGGACAACAACCGCATTCTGGGCAGACCCGACAGGGGAGAGGTCGAGGCGCTCAGGGGCGTGGGACTTTCCCACGCAACAGAGGGGGTGGAGGAAGGCCCCCATCTACACGACATTGACCAATTACTGGCACTACCGTCTCGGCCGCTGCACCACCAAGTAGCCGGGAGAATAAGGTGCCACCTCGGAGAATGGGGGTTGCTGACGGGCGATCGATTCGTAAGATCGGTGGTGGCAAGGGGTTATACCCCAAACTTTATTTCGGAACCCCCCCTGACCAAACAGCCCCCACACTGGCTTCTCGCCAGAACCGAGTCGACAGAGTATGTGGAAGAGGTGTTGACGTTAGTGCGAAAAGGGGCCCTACAGGAATCGCCTCCAGGAACAATGGGATTTTACAGTCCTGCCAGAGTCATCCCGAAACGGAGCGGGGGCTCACGGCTCATATTCAACCTGCGCCACTTGAACCGTTATATCAAGTCCGATCATTTCAAAATGGAAACCCTGGGTTCCATCAGGGAGGCCATCCAGCCGGAGGAGTTCACTACGTCGATCGACCTAGAGGATGCATACCTCCATATACCCCTTCATCCAAGTGTATACCGTTATTTCCGGCTGATTTGCCTAGGGAAGACGTACCATTTTGTAGTCCTTCCCTTCGGCTTGTGCACGGCTCCGCATGTATTCACCGTCATGATGAAGCCGGTGTTGGCGGCACTACATGTGATGCTCATCGACGTCCATGCGTTCCTGGACGACTGGCTGCTGCGCCAAGGGGATCGTTCCATTCTGGAGGGGAACACTACACAGTGCGTAACGCTCCTATCCAAATTAGGGCTGGGGGTCAACGCGACGAAATCAAGGCTGGAGCCGAGCCGGGAGTTCGATTTCTTGGGAGCTACCTTCAACACGGTGACCTTCTTAGTGAAACCATCGAAGGCGAGATGTGCTCAGGTGTCGGCGGCGGCGAGATCGCTACTCGAACAACGATCGACTCAGGCGAGGGAACTTGCAAAGATCATAGGCCAGATGGACTCGTGTGCGGCGCTTGTGCCCCTGGGGGCATGGCGTGTACGACCAATACACTGGTTGCGGAAACTGGAGTGGAACAGCTGGGGATCGTGGGAGGACCAGGTTCCACTGGACAGGGCACCCATCGAGGCGATCGAATGGTGGACGGCCCGCGCCAACCTGGAGGAAGGCGTGCCAATCCACATTCTGGCGTCGGACTGGCTTCTGATCACGGACGCGTCCTCCTCGGGGTGGGGCGCGACCATGGGGGAAGAACAGTCGGCCGGGACGTGGACGTCGGTGGAAAAGGGGCTCCACATCAACATACTGGAGCTTCGTGCAGTATTCCTAGCGCTCGCGTGCTGGAAACACAAGGTGAAAGCGTCAGTGGTAACGGTGTTATCCGACAATACTTCGGCAGTGTCTTACCTGAGGAGAGGGGGGGGCATGCACTCTTGCTCCTTATATCAGGAAGTGAATCGGATCTTTCAACTGTGCGTGGACTTTGCAATTACTCTGGTCCCGAGACACATTGCTGGAAGTCTCAATGTGCTAGCGGACGAACTCTCGAGGGGAGGGAAGATCCCAACGACGGAGTGGCGTCTGCACCAGGAAGTGTGCGAGAAATTGTTCAATCGGTGGGGCACCCCGACGCTGGACCTGTTCGCGACGCGGGCGAACGCCCAACTTCCCCTGTTTGTGTCCCCGTATCCGGACCCGTTGGCCGTGGCGACGGACAGCCTAAGCCTGAGCTGGGACAATCTGTTCGGGTATGCTTTCCCACCGTTCAAGATACTTCAGTTAGTTCTCAACAAAATCAAACAGTCAACGGGGACGTTCATTTTGGTGGCCCCCTGGTGGGAAACGGCACCGTGGTTTGTAGATCTTTGGACAAACAAGACAGAAGCCCCAGTCAGACTTCCGGCGAGAACAGATATCCTCACGCAACACCAAGGCAGGACCCTCCACCCCAACCCGGAGATCCTGCGCCTTCACGCATGGAGGTTATGAAGGACACGTTAGTGAAAGGGGGCTATTCACGGGGTGTTTCGGAGGTGGTAGTAGAGTGTATACGGGACTCGTCAAAGCAAATTTACGAGGGGAAGTGGAAGGGATGGACGGAGTGGTGCACCAAGAAAGGAGTAGACCCACTCCACCCATCACCTCAACAATTGTGCGAGTTTTTAAATTCCTTGTTCGACGGCGGCCTCGCACCTAGTACTATTAAGGGCTACAGAGCGGCCATAAACTCCGTGTTGACGGTATCTGGGAGTAGGGAGGTGGCCAACAGCCCTGTGGTGTCACGTATTGTCCAGTCCTTTAGTGTTTTGAAGCCCAGAGTGAGGAAGTTGTGCCAACAATGGGACCTGCCCGGTGTGCTGCAATACTTGGCGGGCCCACCGTTCGAACCGCTGGGGAGAGCGTCCTTCGAACACCTGTCAATGAAAACTGTGTTTCTGCTTGCCGTCGCAACGGCTGCGCGGCAAGGCGAGTTGGCGGCGCTGGCGAGGGGGACTGATTTCTTAAGAGCTAATAGTGACTGGTCCAAGATGTCGTTTTTGCCTCATTTGAAGTTCCGTGCGAAAACTCTTGGGGCTGACGAGGCGCCAACACCAATAGTGGTAACGGCGCTGGGACCAACGTTGGAGCCTGGCTGTCCGGACAGGCTACACTGCCCCGTGAGGGCGATGCGGTTCTACCTGGCCCGTACGAAGGAAGTAGTCGAAGACAAGCCGTTGCTCCACGAGCGTCGCAACGACAACCCGTGGACCCCTCTATTCGTCAAACTCTCGGCGAGTGGAGAGGAGCTGACACGGGAACCAGTGACTCCAGGAATGATAGGCAGATGGATCTGCCGTGTTATCGAAGGGGCCCACCAGCAGGGGCTGGGTGGCCCCAGTGGCACCATCAACGCCCATGAGGTGAGAGCGATGGCATCGTCCTGGGCATTAGCGGCAGGGCATACCATATCGGAGGTCCTAGAAGCTGGCAGATGGAAGACCCGGAACACGTTTATCGCCCATTATCTCAGAGGGGTGAAAACATCGACGACGACCGGAAACAAGAGGGTACAGTTCTTGGCGGCGGGTAAAGTGGTTTGAAAGTGATGTTAGAGGGTAAGTCTCCCATACCTGGGAAAAAGGGTAAGAGCCTATCGATGCTTGTATTTTGGAGATTATCGGTGGGTTGGTCTTGCAATGGCGAGGGTTCGACGCCTCCTACTTAATAGGACAAAGTCAGCATAATAAAAATACAGGTAAGTATTTTAGGCTAGCAGTAAAAACGGGGTTTTACCCCTAAAAATAGTTTTTACTTAGCCTAAAATACTTACCTGTGGGAACCCACCCTCCTCCCGCGTCGAACCGTTTAGACGGGGAGACAAACTGTGAAGCAGAGCGGGTAAAGGGGCGCCACCTAGCGGTGGTCATGGGCCCCGGGGAGCGCCATTGCAGAGACTGGGAGAGCGTTAGATTTCATGTTTGGGACGGGTAGCATTTCCAAAACGGGAAAGCATAATAAAAATACAGGTAAGTATTTTAGGCTAAGTAAAAACTATTTTTAGGGGTAAAACCCCGTTTTTCAAATCAGTCGGAAAAGGAGCCCCGAATAAGAAGAGGTTTCGGACCTACAAGGAAGCCGAGTATGTAACGGAACTGTGTAGTACCGAGTTGGATTCGGTTCTCAAGAACCCCTCATTCATTAAAACTCCTGCTCAACAATTTGAAGAGGATGATGTCATGTTGAGAGCCAAGCTCTCAAGCAGAGCTTATTTACTCGTCATCAACTGCGGCTTTGAAGGCGATGGCGTTGGTCAACCCGGAGCTCAGGGAAAATAAAACAATTAGGGAATGTATGCATCTTCTTACACGAGCGTCTTCATTCCACAAGGATAGTTTAAATTGGCAATGCCGGCTACTCATGAACAATGCTTTTCGGCGTCGAGACGCCCTCCTAGAATCTGCAACTGGGGTCCCGGCGGATGTAGTGGGCAAGTTGAGACTTTTGCCAGTTCATGGCTCTGGAGACTTGTTTAATGGACAGTTACTTGTATTGGCTCCAGAACTCAGGGCGAAGGTTCGACCTCCTCGAACATCGGTCAGCACGAACCCTGGAAGCTCTCGAAGCAAGACACCATATGCAAAAATCCAACACCCAGCATCAGGACATTGGAATGAGCCACATGGAGGAAAGAGTAGCAACAAAAAGCCAGTGGACAAGTCAAGGGATCGTTCGCCCTTTCGTGACCATCCCCCCTCCTCGTCGCGCGGGAAAGGATCAGGGAGTTACCAGCGTGGCCGAGGATCGTTCCATGGAAGGGGTAAAAGACCTCCACGTCAGTGACTGGCCATGGTCAGGGCGCCCCCCCATTCACCGTCAGGTGGGGGGAAGGATTGCCAGACATCTTGGACATTGGAAGAGGATTGAGTCGGACCCATTCGTCATCCAAACTTTGGAAGAGGGATACACACCGCCATTCGTCACCAGGCTTGTAACTACAGACTGCCTGCCGGACTGGCTGGTAAGACGTTCCGAAATCCCAGAACTTATCAAGGAAGTCAATCTGCTGGTTGTGAAGGGGGCGGTAGAAGAAGCACCTCCCGGTCCAGGTTTTTGGAGTCCAGCAAGGGTGATTCCGAAGAAGGGAGGAGGATCCAGAGTTCAATCTTCAATCTTCGGAAACTCAATCAACACCTCGCAAAGGAACATTTCCAGATGGAATCGATCGAATCAATTCGAGACTCGCTCCAGCACGAAGAGTATACCATTTCGATCGACCTCGAAGATGCGTATCTGCACGTTCCCCTCAATCCTACGATTCGACATCTGTTCCGCCTTGTGGCGGGGGGGAAATCGTTCCAATGGAAATCTCTTCCCTTCGGCTTAGCGACGGCTCCATACGTGTTTACCCGAATGCTGAAACCAGTGCTTGCATACCTGCACCTACATCACATCAAAGCTCATGCATATTTGGACGATTGGCTTGTTTGAAACAAGGACTGTTTTCTTCTGACTCAGCAGTGGGAAATGTGCAGCTCCCTGTTTTCACATTTAGGTCTTGGTATAAACCTCAAGAAGTCCAGGCCAGTTCCAAGCACTTGTTTTGTGTTCCTGGGTGCAGAGTTCAACACTGTAAAAATGTTGGTAAAACCAACACTGGAGAGGTTCGTCAAGATGAGAACGTCGGTGAAGACATTCGTCCGAAGGACCAGGGTAACGGCGAAGGAGTTGGCATCGCTCATTGGACTCTTGGACTCCAGCGCCAGACTTGTACCCTTAGGCCACTGGCGAGTGAAACCGATTCACTGGTTTCGGAAGACAGCGTGGCAGCCACGGAACAGTTGGATGGACATCATTCCGCTACGAGACCTCCCGAGGCAAAGCTTGGCGTGGTGGACGATGAAGGAAAACCTTCAAGTGGGAGTGCCCATTCACGAGCCCGTTCCGGAGTTGCTCCTGTTTTCGGACGCCTCCCTGTCAGGTTGGGGTGCTCACCTCGCCGGAGAGACTGCATCAGGCATTTGGAGCGAAGAGGAGAAGGTCCTGCATATCAATGTCCTGGAACTCGGAGCAGTTTGGAGAGCCCTCCTTGCCTGGAAGTTAAGGCTGAGAGGTCAGGCAGTGGGCATCATGTGCGACAATGCCACGGCTGTTGCGTATGTGAAGAAAGGTGGGGGCACGCATTCGAAATGTCTTATGGAAGAAGCCTCCATCCTCTTCGAGATCTGCATGCGGTACGAAATCTCGCCGGTTCCTCGCCACATAGCAGGAAGTCTCAACGTGTGGGGGGACGAGTTGTCCCGGGGTTCACAGGTGCCGACTACGGAATGGATGTTGGACCCTCAAGTTTGCAAAGCCCTGTTTCGTCAGTGGGGAACCCCGTCGGTGGATCTGTTTGCAACCCACTACAACACTCGGCTCCCATGTTTTGTGTCCCCGTTCCCGGATGCGAGGGCCTGGGCAACGGACGCGCTGTCAATAAGCTGGGAAGGACTGAATGCGTACCTGTTCCCGCCGTTCAAACTCCTGTTGAAAGTGGTCAACAAGTTGAGAGTGGCCAAAGGACAGTTCATCCTAGTAGCCCCCTGGTGGCCAGCAGCTCCATGGTTCCCAGAGCTGATGGAGCTGAAAAAGACGGATCCGATCCCTCTGCCAATCACAGAGAACTTCTTAACCCAGCATCGTGGGAGAACCCTGCACCAAAACCCTTCCATGCTGAATCTTCAAGGGTGGAAACTCTGAGGAAGAATTTGGTGAAGGAGGGATTTAAGGAGGTAGTGGCTTCCAGGATTACAAAGTGTTTGAGGGAGTCCTCGCAACGTAACTACAATGCCAAATGGAAAAAGTGGTTCGAGTGGTGTGTAAAGTCAGACTGCGACCCATGCAACCCGGACCTACGAATGCTGACTTTTTTCTTTGAAGAGCTATTTACCAAAGGCTTGTCCCCAAGTGCTATCAAGGGCTATCGTTCGGCCATTAACTCGGTGCTGACATGCGTAGGGGATCCAAAGACTGTTTCCAATGTGGTGGTTTCCAAACAGATGACAGCCTTTGAAAATGCAAGACCAAGACAAACGAAATTGTTCCCCAAATGGAATCTGCCGTTGGTGCTACAAAGTTTAATGGGCGCCCCATATGAGCCAGCTAGGAATGCGTCCATTCTATCTCTATCCCAGAAGACAGTATTTCTAGTCGCTTTGGCCTCGGCAGCACGCCAAAGTGAGTTGGCAGCCTTCACCAGGGATGACGGTCATATTCGATTTTCCAAAGACTGGTCGGAGGTATTTTTGACGTTTCCGGCCCATTTCCGAGCGAAAAATTGCAAACCGGGAACAATACCAAAGCCTGTACGGATTAAAGCTCTAAAAGGATGTGGACAACCAGGGAACCAGGAACGTTTGCAGTGTCCCATTAGAGCTTTGCGGTTCTACCTATCCAAAACAGATAATAAAGGAAGAGGACTGCAAGTTCATAACAAGCATACTCCACTGTTTTTGGATGTGGACTCAAACAGTGGTGAGATTATGGATAAGGGAGTGTCACCCTTCAAGTTGGGGAAATGGATCTGTGCCGTAATTAAAAGAGCATACTTGAACGGACAGGATCACGAAGATCTCCCCGCTACAGTTAGAGCACATGAGCTTCGGGCATTAGCCGCATCATGGGCGTATGGTTGTGGCACACCTTTGGATGAGGTGGTAACAGCGTGCTCATGGAATAGCAGTACCACCTTCATCAAACATTACCTGCAGGAAACTTGTGGGCTTAGAGGAGAGAACGTGGTGAGGGGTCATGTGGTGGCAGGAAAGGAGCTCTAATGACGTTCCACCGGATGGGGTCACCCTTAGTGCAGACGGAGGTACACACTGGTGAATGAACTATAGTGCTAACTCAGACTGAGGGAGTCACCTCGAGTGTAGACTAGGGACACCCAGTCAACTGAGCACGGCAGTGAAGTAACTGAAAGAGGAGACGAGACCAACTGTGTAGAAGTGGTAAGTTGACTTATTCCATGTTAAAACAATAGTAGGCAAGCTCTCCCGGGTTCAGTGAGGTTTTTCCCCACCGCCTGAATGACAAATTCAGCATAATTACTGAAGTAAGTATTTGCAGGTAGTAAGAAACGATAATTTTAAAAGGTAAAATTAGTTTTTACTAACCTAAATACTTACTTCAGTAAGAACCCGCCCGCCTCCCCGCATTCACTGAAAGGAGAGTTCAAAATGTGATAAGGGGAACAAACAAGATGGCGGCCTCCTAGTTACGAGTAGCAGCGCCCCTGGCGGGAGAGGAGAGAAAGTTTGGATACAAGCTAAAAAAGGGAGTTTTTTAGTTGATAAATGAGCAGTGATAGCGTAAAATGATGATTTTAAGCATAATTACTGAAGTAAGTATTTAGGTTAGTAAAAACTAATTTTACCTTTTAAAATTATCGTATTATCAAGAGTGAGATAGGTGTTTTGGGCCCCAAACCACCTATCTCACTCTTGGTATTATTTAGCCCAACTTAATGTTCAGTAATTGTATTATAATGTTAAGCTAACCACTTGCAGCTCTGTAAAATTAAAATCAAGTGTTTTCGGATGTTAAATGCAGACTCGAGTTACTTCCAATAAATAAAAATTAAAATTAAAAGCCTGGTGGCCTGGTGCCTTTTGGAATGAAAATATGCCCGAGAACCAAACATAATGTCACTTGCAAAGCCTTCCGCAAAGCTCACTATGTCTTAAAAAAATTCTCATACCTCGATTCCTACCTCTTTGCCATGCTTTTTAAAACTTTCATACGCCCTCTCCTTGACTACTGTTCACAAGTTTGCCGCCCTTGCTATTCCTCTTACCATGACAAACTTGAAAAGTGCCAGCGTAGACTCACCAAATGGTGTCCAGCTGTTTGTAAACTCACTTACTCCGATCGACTTCACCACCTCCATCTGCCTTCTATACAAGAAAGATTTGATAGAGGAGACGCTATTCTCACCTACCTGCTTCTTCATGGTCTTCTCAATATTGATTATTCCAATTTTTTTCTTCTTAGACCTAACAGTACTCGTGGACATCATTTCAAATTGAGGGGAAAATTATCCCGGCTCAAGATTAGACAACACTTTTTCTGTGAGCGGGTGGTCAACCCCTGGAATTCTCTGCCCGTCTCTGTTGTTTCTGCACCCAACCTGTCTTGCTTTAAGGCATGCCTTGTTGCGTGGAGGGGCTAATCCCTTTGGGTTCTTGTCTGGGGGGGCCCCCCCCTCCTTGAGCTTTGCTAGACGCTATCTTCTTTATCTTTATCATATTTCTTTTCACGGCCTTGCAGAAATAACCTTATTATGGAAGAATGTAATTTGCGTACAGAATTAGTTTAGTAATTAATAATAAAAATTTGTCACAATCAACAGGTCTGACAAGATCGCTAACATCCAGCCAAAATTACAAACAGCAATGTACGATGTTGATCGTACATAAATCTCTAAGGGCTTCAAAAGCCCTAACGATTTTCCAGATGGAAATGGTGATGGTGCGAGAGTCCATGAAGCTAGAGTAGTACTCAGTTTCAATAGATTTGGAGGATTCGTACCTGCACATTCCTTGTGCTCAAACGTCATCCTTCTGTTTTGGATAATGTTCAACGGAACCACGAACCATTTCATGGGACTGCTGTTGGGATTGACCCAGTACCAGGAAAGTTTGTGCTTCGTGATAAAGCTGATTCTGTCTGTTTTTCACAGCTTGGAAATTTGGTACATACATATCAAGATGACTGGTTCCTTCAAGGTGCAGCAATGTCTTGTCTTTTGAAGTCCTTAAAAAAATGACCCTAGAATGTCCTCTGTTGGTTGGGCCGTCACACGAAATTGTCAAAGTCCAGACTGTGTCTGTCCCAGGTGCAGAATTCAACATGTTTTTACTTGTTCGTCCCTCTGTGGTATTTATCTGTGCAATCATCCTAATGGTGCACAAATTCCTACGCCACTTCCTACGCCTAGGTGACTTTTTTTTAAACAACCGTGCCAGTTTATCGGCCTGCTGGCCTCTGTAGCAAGACGGGTCCTTTTACAATTGTGGCACGCATGTCCCCTGCATTGCTGCAATTTATGGTGTGACCTGCAGACCTATTCAGTAGACATATCATCTCTCACAAAGGCACCTTGCCCAGACAGCCTATGGTGGATAGTCTGTGACTACCGTAATTAAATTTTGTAACACATAGGCCTAGTATTACTTCATTGGGAATGATATCTGAAATAGTAATGTGCCAACACCAAATTTTTAACTATATTTGCAGCGTAAACTCTTTTTAAGTGTTTATAGACATTTTATTTTAAAGGTGCATGTGTAGTTTCACTTTTGTTTAAATAGCTTGCTACCTCTGTTTCAGCTTGACCTTGCAGCTTTGTGCCTGAAGGCTGGACTAAAAAATATTGGCACTGTCTTTTTGATGACTGATGCCCAAGTAGCTGAAGAGAAATTTTTAGTATTAATTAATGATCTCCTGGCGTCTGGTGAAATTCCTGACTTGCTACCAGATGATGAAGTGGAAAACATAATTAACGGTGTTCGCAATGAAGTGAAAGGGAGTGGACAACTTGACACCAGGGAAAACTGTTGGAAGTTTTACATTGAGCGTGTGCAGCGACAACTTAAGGTAAATGCTGACAATGACATTTTTTTTCAGGACCAAAATATTCGGGTATCATAGGTCTCACCATTGTACAGTTGGCACAACTTCTAACTTCAGCTGTGTTTTAAGTGGTATGCGACATCATTTTAAGCTGTAAGCTTTTTCTCTTTGTTCCTGTAGATTTTGCGTGATCAAAATCAGGTATTGATGCACATCTAGAATAGCTCCTTATTTTTATTGTTGAACGTCTTTTGCAACTAGATATTGTTTTCCAGGATACTTTTCTTTGCTACCGTCTAATTGGGTGTACTACGTCAGGTGAATGGTACCTTCAGTGTATTGCTTATGAAAGGAAACCAAGGAGACGCCTTTAGGAACCCTTGTAGGAAGGCTGCTGCCATCCGGATGAAAAAATTCATAATGTGGCTGGAATGGAAGTACAAATCTCTCTGTAAATCGATCGATTGATTTATTACTCTAACACTGAGCTACTTCGGGACTAGCTCGGGACTATCTGAAAACTTGAAGTTAATGTAAATATATTTGTGGGGGGTTGGGGGGCTGTACCACGGCTTTTTTAGGTTGTCCTAAGTTTTTTTTTTAATAGCTCGGTTCACAGGGTGCACTCGGACATGAGGATAGGCTTGAAATGTGGGACGGGCGAGGGCTACCCTGACACCGAGTTTCATGATTCCCACACTGCTGGTTTTCGAGCCCCGGTCGTTTATAAGGGAAGAACAAGCTGCATGGGCTAGACAGTGGCCCACAAACAGCTGTTTCAAATTATTGTAGTAGGGTAGATGCGTACAAAAACGAAACTTAAAGGCGGCACAACATTTCTGCAATCTTCCATGATCTACACAAATAAAAATGCCCTAACCTTGCATCCATAGCCATTGAAAAAGACCTCTGGGAAATGACAAACATTTCACGAGGGGCATCAGATCAGTGCTTCAAATGCTACCCACCAAATTACTTTGACCAGGGAAAGCCACAAATTGCAGTCATGCAGCAGGAGGCGAAAACATCACTGACCATGCTATCCAGAGAGACTTCACTGCACGTGCTTGTCCACGTTTTTACTTTCTTCCTAAAGAATTTACGTTTATCTGAGCCGATTTCGTTTGGAAATTAATCCTCTGCCCAATAAACCCCAGACTTACAAGGTAGAGTAGTGAATCCATCACCGAGGCACACGTCTCACTGCTCTTGCAGGCTGCACCGCTTTCCCATTTCCGCACATTTAATGTTAGCTGTTGTATTTCGTGAGGCATTCGCGCAATACAGACTTGTGCAATGACTAACGTGTGCTTGGCGTGTGGGCATCGGATCACACTGGGTGATTGTCTCCAGCTTTGTCTCCGTTGTAGTCTGTGTCACTTTCGAAATAAGCCCTGTGAAGTATGTAAAGAATCTTTTGATAAGGAAATCAAGAAATTTAATGAGTCACTTGGGGAAGTCGGCCAAAGAAAAGTGAAGCTTTCAAGTTAGTGGTCCGCGTTTGTTCTGTGTGAATCATTTATCAGTTCTGCGGACTTACAATCACAAAAGGTTGGACTCAACGACCAGTGTACATGAAACTACTCAGAAGACTCGGGTAGTATGTGGAAATTCAAATTTAAATCTGAATTCCACCATGGAGGCTTTCCCCACCTTCATTGTAGCCATGTAATAGTGATAATAATGGACTTCCCGATCAGTCCATTACTACATTACAGCTTTTTAGAATACTGTGACCTGGCATCTTGCTCAACATCGTGCAAGAACTGCTGAAAAATTCCCACTCTCTCTGTGTCATAAACCAATTTTAATGTTAGCTGTTGTATTAATACGACTGCGAAATTAAAGTTTTTTTCTTTGTGGAAATTAGGTGGTGTTATGTTTCTCTCCTGTGGGAACGACTCTGCGGGTTCGGAGTCGCAAATTTCCAGCTGTTGTGAACAGCACTGCGATCGACTGGTTCCATGAATGGCCCGAAGAAGCCTTGATTTCTGTGAGCCAGCGATTCTTAGGAGAAATGAAAGATTTGCCAGTAAGTAAACAAGACGTGAAAGTCTATGATTATAAGATTACACTGGACTCTCCTTCAAAATCAGTAATATTATCTTTTATTAATGACATTCTACTTTTTTCTTTTGTAGACACACTTGCATGGTTCCATTTCACGTTTTATGGCATTTGTCCATATGTCTGTCAATGACATTAGCAAGTTGTATTTGAGTAATGACCGTCGTTACAACTACACAACACCGAAGAGTTTCCTAGAGCAAATTATTTTATACAGCACTCTTTTGACAAAGAAATTTGCTGAATTGAAGGATGGGGTTGCTCGACTGGAGAATGGTTTGGCCAAATTGCGCAGCACATCCGCTCAGGTAAGCTAATGCTGAAGATGACTAGTTCTTCTTCAGAACTAACAAAGATAATGTTAAGATTTTAACATAACGCTCCTTGTCTGAGTAACAGATGTTGGTGGTTAGCCTCGATTTGATATGTGGAAATAAAAAATATGCTATCTTGGCAGCTTTGTTTAGAGCAGCTTTTTAAAACGTGACAGTAGGCTGTCTATTGCTTTTTGATAGGGATGTCTACTGGGTCTTGGGACCTTTTAGCTTCCGTGTGTTCACGAGTCCGGCTGTCTAGATTTTGTTGGATAGGATCGCCTTCGCCTTTTTTAGAATCTGGCATGTATCATTTTGTTTGAATTTCCTCAGCACTTCTTAATTCTTCTTGAGGGTGAAGTTGTCATGCACGTAGCTGCCTACTATCACACCTTCTGTCGTGTTGTAGTAAATACATGGATCTGCAAGGGGTTCACTGAAACCTATCTCCTTGAGAAAGGTGATTGTTGCTCCATGAAGATTTTCTCCTTCAGCATCCCATTCAAGTGGGCCACAGTGAATCCGTTTGGTGAATTTCCCTTCCAAGCTCTGCAGCTAATGGCGAAAGTGTTCTGATCGTCTTTAACTTTATTACTGGCGAGAAAGTTTCCTTATAGTCTAGGCCTTCTGTCTGCATAAAGTCATGATCTACCAACCTTGCTTTGTAACGTTCAAGTTCACCTTCATTATGCTCTTTCTTGAACACCCATTTTGACATATTTTCCTTTCTGGTAGTCTTGGAACTAAAGTCCACATATGATTATCCTCATGGCCTCTCCGCTTCTTGACATTCTGAGCATATTCTGATGACTGTGGCACAGCTTTATTGACCTCGGATGATTTCGGGATGACTTCTCAGCTAGTCTCTTGTGATAGGCGTGCTGTTGACCTCGTATTGGGCGGTAGAGTAGTCTGATCCACTTCATTTAGTTTGAAGAATCCATTCAGTGGTTGATGCTACTCCTGGAGTATCTTCTTGAGTCTGTAACTGTACTTCGCCTTCTTGAGTAGTTTGGTCGCGCAACAATCACCGCATCAATTTAAACCATGTTTTGGACCTTGATAGCCAATAAAAAAGTTTATTTTGGCAGGTCAAAGTTTCTTTCTTTCTGATCAGTTTTTCCGATCAGAAAAACGTAATGAGCAGTTTTCCGATAATTAGTAATAAACCAAATTGAAGATAATTTTACTTCTCGTCGGCCGATTTTGACGTTTGAATACACCATTTTGAAAGATCTTTCAACAGCTCTCTTTATGCCAGTTATGGTTTTAGGGGGATTACAACTACGTCACATGTTCATTTCACAGAATGTTTGAACATTCTGAATTTGTAATTGATGACTGTTTAGAAGAAGTAAGCGGGAAACCAGCCGAACAGCAAAGAAAGCAGAGCCTTCTCCATTATGTGTACAGTGGCAGTGATGGCTTCTTGATTTGTTTGTTTGTTCGTTGGTTTTAATTATGCATCACGCAATAACGACTGCATAAATTAAAACCTGATTATGCACATTGATGGTGGTACACCCACAGGTGGTTTGTAAAAACAAATTAAATCTGATCTCATTGAATAAACTGTTCGTTGTGTTAACTGTGAAAGTTTTCGTCAAATTCAGTGTTATAATTCGGAGAATTAAAATATTTACCGCTCATTTTCACAAACAAGACAGTGTCTACTTCTTGCAAATTTTCAATGGCTGACTGCCATCTTCCTCAGGCATCACGACGAAAGTTTTCTTGTATTTACTACATCACTACATCGTCGTCGTCTGCTTTCGAATCCATAACTGCCGCTCGTTGTCGTGGCCTCTCTTATTTTGTGAGTAGCGCTTTCACCAACCCGTCAAGCTTCCACTTCGCGCCCAGCTCTTGCTTCCAATCTCTTCCAACGATTGTGGAGTCGTCACTTGTGTGCTCCACAATGGCAGCCATCAATTTCATGTCTATATGTTAACCCTACCAAGATAACCCTTTAACCACTAAATAGGCTGTTCCATAATTGTATATTGTCTTAAGTGTATCACATGACTTCTCTGTATTTAAAGAGCAGTAAACAGGAAGTTCGCTGTCTTATCAGCTGTAGCCTACACTCTGGTAGTCCGTGTGTTTATTACCATTGGTGCCCACGCTGGGCTAAGGTGTGTCCCCGCCTAGGACATTACAGTTGGCGACGAGTCCGGTACCTTTGGTAATCTTTAAAAACTTAAGCTTAACTGATAGGTCTTCAACCACATCTTTGCTCCATAATTGTGGTAAGTTGCAAATTTTTTTCATTTTGGCAATGAAAATTAGTGCTCTGAATTCCTATCAGAGTTTAAACTTTTTCAAACAGTGTTATTTTGACGTGGTAGTGCTGTGTGGTACGAAATGATAATAGTTAAATTTAGTACCTTAACAACTAGAACCGAAGTGGGCAATTGGATTTATTATGGTTAATTTTACCTTGGCAGTGTTCTAGAGCGACGCACTGGCGTGTCCGCACAGGCAGTACTATAAACCTGAAGGTTCGAAAAATGCGCTGCTAAATTAACCCTTGTAAATTCGATTGTGCCATTGCCCATATTCGGGCTAGTGTGTACCGGTGTAAAATTTAACACCGTAGGTTTATGCTCAAACTTAGTGAAATCTGGTCTGTGCTGAGGCTTAGGCCAGAAGTGTTGTTTTGTAAAACGTTGCAAATGGTGAACGTAAAACATTTTTTCAAAGCCTAGTCCCTTTAAATTTAACTTGTAGGCAGTTAATTTATACAACTAGGTAGGCTATAGTCAAGCTTGATTTATTTCTGTGTTTAAATAAGTGACCGGTAGTCTTGAGTGCTCCAGTTTAATCCTTGCATGTTAAACAGGATTGTAATTAAATTTAATTAAATTTAATTTTGTAGGCTTATGCCAAAGACAGGTGTCGGTAGCAAACCACCTGTAACTGCTAAAGTTAGCAGTGAAAGTGAAACTGAAAATAATTCAGTAGTGAACGCAAGCGTTAATGAAGCTAGTTCTAATTTAAATCTAAATTTTGAATCTAGTCATAGTGAGGACGACGTCAACATGGGTTCGTCTAAAACCGCTGGTTTATTTTCGGAATTCGATTGCGAGTCTGACACATGGGAGAAATACTCCAGCCGAATTCGTTACTTTTTTTTAGCTAAAGAAATACCAGCAACCAAGCAAGTTAATTTTCTAATGGCATCTGTGGGCCAGAAAATGTTTGATAGAATTCTTAATATCCTCTCACCTGATTTGCCCGACTCATTAACATTTGATGAGCTCGTTAAAAAAGTTTTAGACGACATTGAGCCAGTGCCCTCAGTGGTATCTGAGCGTGTTAAATTCTTTAGAAGATCGCAAAAATCAGATGAGAGTATCGGGGAATATTTAGCTGCCTTAAAGCTAATGACGAAGTATTGTGACTTCGCAAAAATTAAAGACATTAACAGCGAAATGATTAGGGATCGCCTAATTGGGGGGGATCCAATCAGAAGTCATTCAACGCGAGTTGTTGAAGCAGACTCTGGATTTAAAGGCTACAACATCCTTAGCTTTATCCTTAGAATCTGCTGAAACAGACCAAAGCGTTTTGAGAAGCCATTCTAGAGCTGTTAACTACGTAGCTAAAAAATCGGGCAAAACATCAAGTAGGCCTAAATCCACTAAGGATTTCATTTGCTATTGTTGCGGCAAAAATGGCCACGTGAAAACACGTTGTAAATATCGAGACTATACATGTGGCCGTTGCCACACTGTCGGCCATTTAAAAGCCGTGTGCCGAAAAGCTAGTCATTCGAATAGAACTTTAAAATCACTCGACCACCCTAAAGCAAGTTCTAGCACAAATTTTAAGGCTAGGCCGAACACAAAACAAAAGTATAGCTACAAAAAACGCGTCAACAAACTCGAACGCGATAGCGAAAGTGATAGTGAAGAAGACCAGGATGTTGAAGCCGAAAATTCAGAGTCTGGTTCCGGGTCTGATGACGATTCAGACAACGACTATCTTGTACTGAAAAATAATACTCTTGGACTGAGTCAGGCTGCGGACCAGATTTCAATTCCCCTACAAACCAACAAAATAATAGTAGTAGTTAATTCTATGAAAATCCATAAATGGAAAATGCCAGTCTGCCTAAATGGTGTCAAGCTAGAAATGGAACTTGATTCCGGGGCAGATGCATCCATTATCCCTATTGAGTG
>JAHWFP010036600.1:7657-26306 GCA_023313725.1 Lithobius niger
AAAAAAAAAAAAAAGGCCCTACTCGGAAAAGACGTTCCAGTCTGAAGGAAAACCCTCCCGATCCCAAAATAATCCTCCCTCACTCACCCCCCCCCCCAAACCTAAGTTGAAGCGCAAAGAAAGGCCGTTAGTTGGGGCGGGCGTTCGTTTTCGGCAAATAAAGATAAGGTTTGATTTGTAGGAGCGGAACACAGAAGACGACAAGCAGGCCTTCAATTAGTTAAAGAAAAAGTTGGACTAAGAAGAAGACTCTTGCGAAGGGATGTAACGAAGGAAGCAACAAATTCATACTAAATTCTAGTTCAAACATTCCCAGGTTTGGTTTGAACTCTTGGGACATGGGGGGGGGGAGGGGGAGAGGAGTTTGTTGGGAATCTCACAAGATGGAAATCCAATGGCGTAGGAATAGGTCGTGCCTTCGGACCGACACACCGTACATGCAATCTATAAAATCCACCTGACGTGAATCCAACAAAGGCCACTACAACATCCGCGATGGCCCGCATTGGAGTGTAGCACGTGGAAACAGGCTACAAAAAACAACAGAAACTTAATGCTGGATCAAACGAAAGCCTATTAAAATAAATATAAGTAGGTCATAAGTCTACATGAAAAAAAAAAGCTTAAAAAATATAAGAAAAAGCGCCAGTAATGTGCAGCAGTACGTCACACGAAAAGGCAAAGAGTTCACACTTAGCCGAGTTTTGCACCCAGATCTTTAAGGAGCATTATCAAAATGGTAAAGTCGTCATAAACACTAAACACAACACTAAATATAAATTTGAAATAAAGTTATATTCACTCCACCTACAATAGGCCCAAGGCCTGTTTCTTAGCTTTAGGGTTGAAGTTATAACCAAAAATCTAGGCTTTATTATTTTAAGACATGCGGGAGTGGTGCAATTCAAAAGCTTGCAAGTGGGGGTGAGGGGGGAGGAGGGCTCACGAACCTTGCTACGCCCCCGTGGAAATCGGGTGCTTTAGTGCGTCGATACACCGCTACATCTGTAGAAAGGGTACGTCAATGGACTACGCTCTGTGTGATCTATACCTTAGACCTTTGTGATCTTACTTGTGATCGCGTGACTCCTGAGTCAAACCCTGTCTTCTGTGGAGAGACTTTTTTCAGAATGTTGGATTGTTTTCTAAGATTTATTATAAGAAGAGTTGTTCCGTGGCCTAGCCATTAAAACTAGTTCTACTGCGCCCAGTCAAGATTCTATTCCTTCAGGAGAGTGGCGTCGGCGAGTGAGCACAGCTGTGGGAGGGGACTCTGGGCAAGGAAAACCACGACTAAGCTGGAGTAGCCAGACACGACAATACTTGTCCCACAAAAAGGGGGGGGGGGGGGGGGGGGCCGGGGAACAGAAAATTTAGAGCCATAAGGCCCATTAGACGTCTGGGTGGTGCAGCCCCTGCTTCTCACCACAGAAAGCTTTAAACCTGGCGGCTCCCACTGATAAACTTTTAAAATCGTTCTAAAACAAGGGTATTAAAATCGTTTACACCGTCTAAATCATCTAAACCGATAAAAATCATCTAAAACAAGGGCCCTCATTGCAACCACGCGAATTGTATCATTTTTATTCAAAGTTGACTCCATCCACTGCTCAACTTCCTGTACGTGTTAGGGCGCACCGAAAGAAGCCCAACTCATTTCTATAGGGCTCGTTTGCCTGTGCTTGACTGACCCAACGAGCAAAACTACGGGACCAAACAGTAGCATTCGATTCTTTCCGCTAGAATAGGCCTGTTTATACCAAGTTTGCAGGCGATGCGTAATGTTTTACTCCCCTTTCCCCAATGCAATCAGTGCATGAGTCACACCCCATATATTCTCCCTCCCACGCACGTTTTGCTAGCGTCGCGACACTCCCTTCATTCAACACCCCCACCCCTCCCCATCCGCTTAATTTTTACCCCCAACACTTGATAAGGGCTTCATTCGGGCGGAAACAATCGAAACAACCCATATTATAGACAAGAGTCACAATCGCCATTTGTTTTACATGGCAGAGAAGGAGATTATGAATTTGGAAGAGCGCCACGAAAGAAAAAAATACGATACTGTTTTTTTGTTCCCTTTCCTTTTGCGATTGGTAGATACTGCGGTCATTAAGGCAGCTTAATTTTGGCTACTCAAAACGGTGGGACGGTTGATTTTAACAGCAACTACAGAACGAAGTTGGGTTGGGAAGCAATCTAAAAGCTAATTTTATTTAATTAATTAATTTGGCAGTTCATTAATATCTTTGTTAACAGAACTACACACGCGGAGGTTGCTGTCTCTAAACTTGCCCATGAAGCCGCATCAGGGGATGCTCTTCGCAAACTCCACACTAACTAGACCAGTGGTTTTCAATCTATGGGTCGCGACCCCAAATGGCGTCCCGGGCGTCCACTCGGGGGTCGCGATACATAAGAAGGAAAAAATTATTTTACTTTTTTTTAAATCTTTTAATCTTAAAATCTTTTTTCCCCTGAAATTTAGTCATTAATAAAATTAATTAATTGTAAAGTACTTTTATCTCTTTTAAAATCTAATTCTAATTATAATCTATCCATTCTAACAACTAATCTTTCTAATCTAAAAACAACTTTGCATATTGTATAAATCTATAAAATACGAGGGCTATTTTTTTTTATGAGCAAATGACGACGTTTAAAATGCTTAAAATGCAACAAAAAAAGGGCGTTGGCTTCCTGGGGCTCTACCCCGGACCCCCCCCCCCCCCCTCCCCCTGGGGGAACTCACAATGCTCCCCCAGACCCCGTAGGTGTGAAACCGACGGGCGAAGGAAATGACTTGGAACCACTGAGCTAGACGACTTAACTGCTACGAAAAAAAATGCGTTAAAATATGGTTAATACGTAAAAGGGCAAAGGCATGGCACTGTTTAAGAAATCGCCAATCCATAAGTTTATTTATTTGAAAAATTTAGATTATTTTATTGCGCTTCTTATCTTTTAAACTAACCAATCGCTATTTCTAGGTATGGAAAGATTTGCTGGATATTCTTGTATTGTTAAGTGACCAGTCATTATTTTATGTTTGCGAGTGGGGTGGAGGAATTGCAAATGTTACCTCTACATTTTAGATACCCCCATACCTCTCCCTTACAAGGTTCATACTAATATCAGAAAATGAATATCCCTGACTATCCCTGATTTTTCCTGACTTACTCCTTCAAATATCCCTGACCAAAACACTTGTTTTTAAAAATGTTTTACTTAGGCAGTCAACTGCAGTGCTCCCACGCAAAAGCACATTTTTTTTTAAACTATGTGACAATTTTAGGGGGTTGGTGAGGGGTAGGTGGTTTGTACATGGATAATGAAAACGTGGCCTAGTATTTTTCATGACTTTAAGACCTGTCACAAATCTTGACCCCCATACCTAAGGTCCAAATAATCTGACTCCCCCTCAACCCAAAGTGTTTCTTATGACTACTCTGGCTACCTGTGGATGATATTTTATAACCAAATGATTTCGAAACATTTGAAAATGCGTCACATTTTCAATGAAAGGAAAGGCTGGAAATTTTGGTCAGCACGGTTCATTCTAAAAAAATAACTGAATATCCCTGTCTATCACTGACTTTTCCCAAATTTTCCATTATTTCCCTGACTTTCCCTGACTGTATTTCATATCCCTGACTATCCCTGATTTTCCCTGACTTTCCAGGTCGGTATGAACCCTGTAAGCCTTAGCCTGAAAAAAACAGACCCCCCGCCACCACCCAAAGTCCAAAAATATTCTTATACCCCTCTACCCAAGCTCCAAAATATTTTGCAGTGGTAGACCCCCCCCCCCCCCAACCCCCACCGAAAAAGGAAAGCTTTTCATATGCGAGTCAGACTGCCTTGGATGGGAATTCAACTGTCGACGGTTCAGACCAAAGACCACTGCCCTACCTCATGCTATCCAGCTGAGCGAGGCCATTGTTAAGCATTTGGTTTCAAAGGCCGACGTTTCAAGCCCCCCCCCCCCCTTAGGCAGTCCATCATTTACGTCCAAAAGACAATCGAAATGGGTTTTCAAAAGAATTTATTTATCACTAACAGAGCCCATTTGGTTTTCCGTCGCCTGCAATAAAACTAGTACCGTAACTGCATAATTGTTTTCCCAGTTCTTCATTGTGAAATGATAGGCAAACGGAATCAATTTTAAAATTCCCAAAAGTCATAAAACCTTCAACAAAGCGGCCGTCTCCATTACATCACGGAACTCCAAATTTAGGTTTGCCCAAACCATCTGCAAGCAATTGTTTCAATGCTCCGGCACACAACAGTCTGTTTTTGATAACATTCTCTTCTTTAAGTTTGTGAGTCAGCTAGAGGCCCGAAGAGAAGGTTTGTCCACCTTTCTTCGAGTGTAAACGCCAACGCGATTTCGGAGAAGGGACCGACAGTGTACATTGTGTGCTTAACTGTCCGCCCAAGCCATGAATCCTGGTTCTAAATTTAGATCATCTTAGAAAATCCCATCGGAAGGAAGTACAAAATCACTGGGGAACTGTGCTTGGCAATGAAGTTATTGCGCAATATTTCGTTCACTATGGCATGTATGGGAGAAAATGGACCACACCCTTCGTACAGGGAGGGCACGTCGGGCGAGGTTTTAGAGCAAGGGGTAAAAACCTATTGTCATCGAAACCTATTTTGAACAGAGAAGATGTCGTTATTTAGTGCAGTCATTGGCCTCGGCTTGGCATCCATGAGACGCCAAAGGCAGAGAGAGACGGAGAGAATCAGTGTTCCGAGGTCGTGGATCAAAACCATTGAAACAGGCTAATTCGTATCACTTTCACCACCTTGTTGTGGCGCTGTCACCGAATGAAAGTCTGAAAAAACCTGCAGAAAGTCTGGTGACATCTGGCTAGTGCTTAGATATCTAGCACTAGCTTGCATTACGTGGAGAAATGTACAGGGTGGTCCACAAAAAAACTGACGACCCAAAAATTTGTCAAGTCCAACTTTTCTAGTTAGCACCCCTCAGAACCAGGAGAGGACAGAAATCAAATCTAATGAAATGGAAGATTTCTATCCTCTCCTGGTTTTGAGGGGTGCTAACTAGAAGAGTTGGATTTGACAAATTTTGGGTCGTCAGGTTTTTTTGTGGTCCGCCCTGTGTAACGCCATTTTCTGTTGGTGACAATGTAGTCTTTAAAACTCGTTTAGTCTGGTTTGATTTTGGGGTCTTTTTATAGGTCGTACTACAATCCTTAATAAAATGAAAAAAGCACAGAACCAAAAGGCAGAAATATACAAAAAACAATACTTAAATTTTGTTTGAATAATTTTTTTTTCAGCCTAAGTAATCTGATTAAAAATGTTAAAGGTACATAAATCCTTCCGGTATGTCGTGCGACCCGTTGAGAATAGCGTTTGCAACATTTACACAGGTTAGAGTTAATGTCGCAAAATCATCTCGCACAAAAGAAAAAAACAAGAAAATGACGATTAGCAGCATTTACATACGTTTAAACTATTGTCGCAAAACTGAGCCATACAGGAAGGCCAACATGGATACATGTACCTTTAAGCCAGTGCAGTACAAATAAAATAAACAATTGGTGACGTTTCGAAGCAATCGCCACTTCGTTATCAAGCAATAAAAGATAGGGCTGAAAAGCCAAAGTCAAGCAAAACGCTTTAAAATCCATAAAAACGTAAGAACACTAACCACAAGAATAAAACTAATAAATAAAATGGATTTAAGACAGCTTAAAAAATGGTAGTAGGGAACCTGACGTCTCGCCGCACTACTCACTTGAACTCACTTCCCAGTTTTTAAGCTGCCTTAAATCCATTTTATTTATTATTTTTACTCTTGTGCTTTTACGTTTTTAAAGTGTTTTGACTTGACTTTGGCTACTTAGCCGTAATTTTTATTGATTGATAACGAAGCGTGGATTGCTTCGGAACGTCGCGAAGTGTGTATTTTGTGTCATGGCTTTCCACGGCTTGTCATGGCTTTCCCTCGCCTTAGTGTATATACTTTTTCATTAAGTCCTCTTAAGCAGACTAATGCTCGTATAAATAAACCGGCTAAATTTTAAACATTACTAGACATTATTGAAAGAGAATGAAGTGTATGGAGAGGGGGAAACCGGGGATTCGAACCAGGAAAAGTCGGTCACTGCCTCGATCGCCGGGGGACCAACATAACGTCCAGAACAGGCCAGATTAAAGTGGCACAAGGGGGTAGTAACTCTTACAGTCGCAATGGTCGCAACGAACGTCACACAGGGTTACTAGTGCAAATAGCGCTCACCGCTTTGCCATGGATCACAGACGCACAAACACCATGGCGCTGTAATCGTAGCTTAAGCCGGCCCACATTGTAGTTCAAAGATGCCAGTAAATAAATGATATTTTTTTTATGCAGACAGAGAATTTTGGGCAAATAAAGAGAAATATCAGCCAATGAAGAGGGGAAAAAGTGCTTGGTGCTGCGATAGAAGAAGCATCGTCACTCTCATAAGCGTTTGAGGAGGTGGGGGGGATGGAGTTAGACATAATTTGGGGAACACAATATCGTATATAGGGTGATCAGTTAAGTTGTGACCCAGCTTGATAGTTAAAGTACTACTGAACGATATGTCATGAGACCCGGGTGATGTCATGAGTCCAAGACCAATAGGGGGCTACTGATTGGACATGAAATGGATGACCTTGCCAAATGTTATCAAGGACATTCAACTGCTAACTTCTTAAATATGCATCACACACCATGAGTATAAATAAGGAATATGTAGGGAACAAAGAGACGTTACCAATGCAAAAAAACAGAACGAAAATCGGACTAGATTTGCAGGACCTATGACGTATGTAAAATGGCTACTTTCGACCCCTGAATGGCATTCCATTCAAACACTCCATCGAGCAGGTAAGCATCGCCTACTTTCAGGGGTCGAAAGTACCCATTTTACGTACATCATAGGTCCTGCAAATCTAGTCCGATTTTCGTTCTGCTTTTTGTTTTTTTGTTTTTTGCATTGCTAATGTCTCTTTATTCCCTACATATTCCTAATTTATACTCATGGTGTGTGATGCATATTTAAGAAGTTAGCAGTTGAATGTCCTTGATAACATTTGGCAAGGTCATCCATTTCTTGTCCAATCAATGGCCCCTCTTGGCCTCATCACATCACCCGGGTCTCATAACATATCGTTCAGTATTTAGCTATCAAGCTGGGTCACAACTTAACTGATCACCCTATAATTATCTTATCGTAGTTAGCGAAGACCAGAAAAAAAAAACCTAAGTAATTTAAGAACATTATTAGAGGGATGGGAGGCAATAGTAATTCAAGACTCACACAAAAAAAAAGGAGCCACGTCATTTTAGAATGTTTTATTTAAATTCACCGATCAGTGTTTATTAGCCACAGTGTAGAAAAATGGGATTCAAGAAACTTAAGCAAGTGAAGCATGGACATGGAATAAACCAAACCGTATCAATTTGGCTGACGTCACAGCTAATTGGGCAATGACATAATTATGTACAAATTATAATTAGACATAAAACTCCGCCACAAAAAAAGGTAGAAATGAAGATAAGACGGTGTGACGTTTTGTGCCTTCAAAGTCCTACGAAAGTTGTGATATCCACCCAAAACCAAAACTGGTATAAGTGAAGCCGCCAAAGTTCCAAAAAGGGTCGACCCGGCCTTTGAAAGCAGTGATATCATTCAACCTGGGGGCCGCCAAGGTTCATTTACCTGTGGACGTTAGACGAAAACTTGAAGAATGCTACCGCGAGTAGCAATATGTTCTAGTTTTCATTTAACTTTCGAACTATTAGTCGCAGTGGTGGCGCCACAGGGGGGCGGGGGGCGAGAGCCCCCCCCCCCCGTCGGGGAAGCCTTGCCCCCCCTGTCGGGAAGTAACCGAGATTGTCGTCGGGGAACAGCCGGAAGACTGAGTCCACACGACGACATAAAATTCGTAAAAATTTGTGGAGGAAAAGCTCAAAATAGAGTTTTTTGTTTTACTTGAGTAGTCCTCATCACCTCTATATTTAAGAGCTGTCTTAGTTAATGCAGAAATGTGAACTAAATATGTACAAAACAAAAGTTGTTAAGGATTCTAGTTAAGTTTTCGTCATTTGAATTCGTGATACCAATGAACTGAGCGAAAATCGTGTACAGTAAGTGGCTAAACTGAATATTGATTTGCTGCGTTAGACCGTCAACGCCATGATTTGACAGGCATCTTAGTTATGAAACACGTTTGGGATGCCAATGTCTTACCAGTTATTTCTAAAAGGAGAAGGCCCTATTTTAAAAGCCCAATGCACAACACGAATGACGGCCAACTTGCTATGGTTAAATATTTTTCAAACCTAAATTATTCAGTGTTAGTTAACGTTAATTTAATAATATTTAAAAAAAATGTACTTCATCAGTTAATTTAATTGTAAATAAAATGTGTAAAAAAAAAACAGAATTTTGGTCACGATTAGGTTTTTACGACCTCTCATGCTAAAGAATGTTTACGAAAAACATTCGACATTTGCTTAACAATGTGGTGCAAACGTGTCTCGGAAAGCCCAGAATAGGCCCTCAAATAGCGTAAAATGCTTCAGCGCCCCGGACCCCGTTGGGGGAGCTTACAGCGCTCCTCCACATCCCCTAGCTGGTTTCGCCGGGCCCCTGCTAAAGTAGTACAAATATCAGCAAAAAATTGTTCGTTTTCTTTGCCCCCTGTCGGGCAATCATTGCCCCCTATCTGGAATTGGCTGGCGCCACTACTGATTAGTCGGTGCGATTAACTTGGATAATAAGATTAACCTTGGCGGCCTTTCTCTGGTTGAATGATGATGTCACTACCTTCAAAGACTGATCCTCTTAGGCGGCTTCTCTTCAAAACGTCAAAGGTACAAACGTCAAAGGTACAAAACGTAAGGTACAAAACGTCAAAGGTACAAAAGGTCACACCGTCTTATCTTCATTTCTACCTTTTTTTGTGGCGGAATTTTATGCCTATAAATATTCTCATAATAATTTTTACATAATTATGTCGTTGCCCAATTAGCTGTAACGTCAGCCGAATTGAAACGGTTTGGTTTATTCTATGTCCATGCTTCACTTGCTTAAGTTTCTAGAATCCCATTTTTGGTTTTGGGTGGACTATGGTTAAATTCACTTGTCTTTAGACTAGAAAATAAATAAGTAAAAATTCTTACCTGCTATTTCAAGAGTGGCGTTCCTGCTGACGGCCCGGCCACCCTCGTTCCTTGCCACGCACCAATACGTTCCTGCGTCCTGCTCCTTCTTGCCGTGAACAACGCGCAAAAAGAAGAGCGAGCCGCTGGGCAGCAGAACGCGGTGGGACTTGGGGTCAGCCGGGTGCGTCCGGACCAGCTCACCGTCCTTGAACCAGTCGATGGTCAGCGGGCTTTTGCCTTCCGCCTGGCAATTCAGAGTAGCCGGCTCGTTCTTGGGAACTACTAGATCCGAGGGATGCTCCGTTATACGAGGTGGACGTACGGGAGCTGAAAAAAAATATGAATAAATGAACACGAACTGTAACTTCTAGTATACACATAGCAACATCAAAATGGTCGGATTAAAAGTAGATCGTCCTGTTTAGTATACAAACACTAAGGTAAAACTGATTATGCTTCGTCTTATTCGTTATGTTATTATTGTGTGCGCGGCGTATCTAGAGTCCTGCACATATTTTATGATCGGATACATCTTCCTGGAGGGGGCGGCTTTAATCGACGGCCGCCATTGTTTTTGTAACTATTTTGGATATCAACAAGGCACTCCGCTACCTAAATCATATAATCGATTATTTGTGTTCATTCTGGGGCGAACTCAAGATGGGCCGCAAGCACTATAGTCGGTTAATAGTCAACACACGAAAGGAGGTGAAGAATGTGTTTGTAGACTAGTCCACTGCTTCAAAGAGTGGGCAAACACTTTGAAACCGTTCAAAAGATTTTGAAAAGGTCGAACAGCTTTCCCTCCCCTACAAGAATGTCCTCTATAGAAAATCCATTCTTACTCTACACTGTTGTTCAAGAAGAATGTTTTCCTTATATGGGCATTTCACTGTTCTAATAGAAATAAAAGTATTATTGGATACTCGCTTCTGTACAACCCATCGTTCGTTACACGTTAAAGCCGATTCACTTTGTAACGTACGATGGTTTGAACAAAAGCGAGCAATCCGTTACCCATTATTTCTATTTAAACAGTGAGATGTCCATAAGGAAAACATTCTTTCTTTTACCAGGGTATACGTGATTTGCACTTTGGCGACACATGCCTAACTGTGATCAGTTACAGTATCAGTTAAGATCCTAGACTTATACAAAAGTATATGTCCAAGATAAACTTACAAAGGTAAAACTGATTATACCTTCGTCTTTTTCGTTTTGTTATTAGTTGGTTAAAGGTCAAAATAAGAAACGAGGTGAACAATGCACTGATAGAGTCGTCCACTGCTTCAAAGAGTGGAAACAAACTTTGAAACTCCTCAAAAGATGTTGAAAAGGTAAACAGCTTTCCCACCCCTACAAGAGAGCGTCCCTTGATCTTGACCAATCCATTCTTACTCTAAAAGATCTCCACTTTGGCTACACCTGTGTAACTAATCAGTTAGTTTCAGTTAAGATCCTAGGTGCTCTATGCTTGTAGGATTACTTCACCTCACACATTATAGCTAAAATCCTAGTGGCACTGCTGGTACCACTGGCCTTGCTCCTTGGACCTCATCAATGTTGCTTACATAGTATTAAACCTTCATGTTGCATTAATTGTGGATATTAATATATGATGTAACCTGGGTTTGGTGCTGGGTCAGTTTACTGCTGGGTGATGTCACACCACAAAAGGGTGCTGATGGAATGGAGACTTGATGGGAACTTCAATGGCTCATCTATTAATTACTACAGTAAACTTCACCGGGTATAAAAGGGGCCCTCACCAGCTAGTCACGTTGGGAGTTGGAGCCCACACCTTCAAACCTTCAACAACTCTCAAGCTGTAGCGTAGTCCTGCCTCAACCAACCTGTATAGAGCCTCATGAACCAATACTAAACACCAACAAGGATTTTAACTGCGTATCACTGCAAACAAACCATTGGAACATCGACAACTTATCTTATTCACCTTCTTGTTTAAGTCGATAATGCAGCACACATTACTTTTTTGCTCACAGTTTATTCTTGAATAGGGTTGCAACTGAGAAGAAGCAAGTGTTTCCGGTCTCCGTTAACCATTTCGTGGTAGGTTTCCTTGCCAACTGTGGCTTAAGCTGGTAGTTGAACCACAACATGGCAAAGCGGCTTGTTGGTTAGCATGATTGTCTCATGGCCCAGAGGTCCTAGGTTCGAGCCTCTCCTCAGCACCCCGGGCATTTTTGGAAAGAGAAGGGCCATGTGATGCCTCGTGCTCCTGTCGATTTTGGCATGTAAAAGCTCCTAGGAATGGTCGATTTGGCCCTCTCGCGTTGGTTGGAACCATGTCAACCCTTCAGGTAGTTAAACCAATTCTGCAGCAGACATCGAGCTAGCCCAGTTTTCCTGCAGTTTGGCTTATACATATACATCAGTCAGTTGTCAGAGACCAAGTTCTGGCACAAGTTTAATGTTAAACTATAGATTACGTATGCACTAACGTCATTTGTTGGATTATACCTGCTTTTGGTAAAATGTTACAATTTAATCCCGCTTTCAGCATTTCTTTTTGCTTAAATCTCGATCCAGCATAAAACAACCTTTCAGTAACATACTGTGTACATTTTTCAACAAATCTTCCATTTAAATTCAGATGGAAACGCTGCAAAATCAGCAACTTCTCAGATTGCAAAAGACACAAAACAAAGTGTTAAAAATTCTGTTTAATAAGGGAACTCAAATAAACCGCTAAAATAATTTAATAATTTATTCAACAACGCAGTATTAATTAAAAACGACTTTCATCTAAAAAAGAAGCTGGAAGACATTAAATTAGCAAAATCAAATTTAAGGAAAGATTCAATAAAGATACCATTGTGGAGAAACAAATATGATAAAACGATTTCGGAAGTACACATTAAAAATGTTTAATGAAATATTGTGTTTATTCTTTTAATCTTAAAATAATAAACACAATGAACTAAAAAACAAACTAACGAGTTTATAATAATAATAATAATAATAATAATAACATTTATGGCTTTAAACATTAAACTATACACATTGAAAATCATTATTATTATTCATGAAATTGCGATTTGTATAAGAAATTCTATTATATATATATATATATATAGATACACAGATTTGTATAATAAATGTATTATTAACTGTAAGTTATTGTTGACACAAATAAGTTTTGATTGACTTCTTGTTGCCTTCATTAGGTAAATTAAAAGAAAAATGTACGATGAATTCAACAAAATTATTTTGCGGTGAAATGTGACCACGTGGCAGGACAATGAAACCGCAATCACATATAAAAACTGGCTTAATTTTCGGATACATACAATCCATTCGGGCCTTCAATGTTACAATGATGAAAAATAAAAATATAAAGAAGAGAAATGGGCTCCAATAACATCAGTCACAATTTCTGATTATGCTGAAGTACTTTGCTCCTCTTATGTTTTTCAATTTTATTTTTCATCATTGTGACTAAGACCCGAACGAATTGCATGTGGCCGAAAATTAAATGTAATTTTGATACGTGATTGCGGTTTCACTGCCGTGTCGGGGGCAGGGATGACTTTTGCTTAAAATATACTACCACTACGTCCACCTGGCTTACATTATACGGGCAGGTGTATCAGTCCACGCTGCGCTTTTGTACTGTGTTGTCTGGATTTTCTCTACTGGTTCAACACGGTGCAATTACAGCAATTTTCCGTATGCCTCTCGTTACGTATTTCCTTGCTCCAAAGCAAGATTAGCATAAATTCCATTTCTATATGCATTCCTCACCTTCATTTGACTTCCTAACCCATCATTAAATTCAAAGAGACCCGTTGTTGTTTCATATCATGTTACGATCCTTACCGCAAGCCTCGGGCCATTATTACTGGACTACACTAATGGCAACCTAATATTCGTTCTGCTATCACGATCTAGCAGAGTTGTCTCTTGAAATCAAATAACATTGCAAACGATGTAATTTAAGGGAGGTTACATTAGCAACTATATTAAGAGAACGTGTTTGCGCGTTTGATAGATTTAAAAGAAGGACATTTAAAACCTAATGGCAGTTTTCAATTTGGAATACTCGTCTGACACATCCAATTATTATTGTGAGCGAGTTATTTGAGCTTACGGTGAATGTTTTATTAGTGAGATTCTAAGAACTAACAACAGCCTTCCTTCTTTCTAAGCAACAAGGTTGGTCACTTGCAGTTTCATCAAAGATTCAAGGTTGGCAAGTTTTTGACATGGGACAGGTTTTATCCGGCTTTTACCTTGGTTTTAACCGTCATGTCAGAAATCCCTTTTTGACACACGTCAAAAACTGCTAAAATACTTCATTTTACCCCCCCACCCAAAAAAAAAATAAGAAAGGTATAACGGTTACAGCCTGTTTACTGGAAACATAATTAACTAATTTTGTAAAGCCATTATACCGCAGTGTGATACGTCTAGTCTACTACTCGTTTGAAATTATTTCATACGTTGTGTTTAAGAAGCCATTATTATATTTAAAATTAAAAGCTTATGAAGTTGTTAACTTTTATTTTGTGTTACTTAAAGAGTTCATTTATTGCTGTAATCTCATAACAAACAATTCTTGTATCATATTGGCTAAATTTGGACAATTCAATTTTGATTTTATTGGTTTTCTACACTTTTTCACAGTTTGCGATACTTTCCGACGGTTTTCGAGGGTTTGCGCATGGTTTCTGACACGTCACGTCAAAAACTGGTTTTCGAATCAAAAACCCAACCCTGCAAAGATTACAGGGAATATGTAAAGTTTTACCGGCAATATAATAATTCATTCTGGGTTAACTACAAACTTGTCAGAACTAATAAATTAATTCAGGGGCACCTAAGTTCTGAAACTGATTGAGATTATCAACGTAATACAAGATTTTAACACTTAACGTTTTTCCTAGTGGAAATTTCACTTAAATGGTTACCAGTTTGCCAAATGTATTTGATATTTTCCTTATACAATCGATTTGGAGACTTTCACTAGTTCACCCACCAGTTAGAAGACTTAATACAATGTCTCTTCCATGTCTACTTTAGACTCTTGGAACATTTTTGTCAAAACACAGAGACAGAGATACATAATACCGCGTTTGGGTTCAGGGTCCCGACTTTCAAACATGGCACAAAAAACCCGACTCCAGTTTTTCAATCCCCCGTCAACACAAGGCCCCGACATCGTGGCCAGGGTCCGGACTTTACTTTTTTTCTCAAACAACAACAGTTTCGGTACTATCACTGCGCCTTTTACCCCTCCCCTCCTCTCCTTTTATCTCGATATTGTTTATCGGAGCTCATGCCATCAAAACGTTTCTCTACCGACTGCTTCCACACTGAAAACACAGGGTCGGGATCTGAAGTCCCGCGTTTGACCAGGACCTGACCGACCAGACTGGGTCCAGACCCGAGACCGGGCTCAGTGTGGGCGGGTCAGGTACGAGCCTGGACCGGTCCTTACTTTTTGCTGTACTAATCACCGTTATTCACTGATCTTGTAGCCATATATACATACATACACTAACATACATACATACATACATAGACTAATCTTTTTTTTTTAAATTGAAGATCGAGCTTATTTTAGGCTTATTTAAAACTAATTTTATTGAAACTCGGGATCGTCATAATACAAGGAAAACATGGAGCCCTTCTATTACAGAATAAATGCAGATGCAAGTCTATTTACCTTGCCTTTTGGACTTAAATGTCAGACTGACTGAGCGAGAATTGAACCCGACACCTCTGAGACCAAATGCGGAATTCCTACCGCTAAGCCATCCTTCCTACGGCTTAGAGGTAGGACTAGGACTTTGGTCTCAAAGGTCGTGGGTACAATTCCCCGCTCAGGCAGTTTGGCATTTAAGTCCAAAAGGCAACGTAAATAGGTTTACATCTGTATTCCTTTGTCACTTTTTTCGAGCCATTTGGCTTTCCGTCATGTTAGTATGTACAAAGAATAATTCACATGGACGAGGATTTTCGACAACTGCCTAGTGACTGTTAGCACTGTCAAAATTACCCAGGTAAACCAAACGAAAATATCTATTCCAACCGCGAATTGAACTCGAACCCTTCCTTTATACGTTTTCCACTACAACATTGGGGAAGTTTCCTGGCTTTAACCTCCAGCCAGGCTACGTTAGTACTCGACTTTTCCTAGTGGTAACTTCCCCACACACAAGGAGGACCACATTCTTCCTCCTTCCGTTCTTGTTTTAGCTGTTGTTGTCGATCAAGTTGGCCAGACATGCTGCCTTCGGTTTCTGGTCGTCATACAATACCATCGTCATTTGTCAGCCATCTGTCTTCTGCCAAACAACGACCCGGATCTATTACACCTGCACGCGCCTTAACACCATCTTCAAAGATTCATTGGATTCCCACTTGTGCCAGCCACAAAGAAAGGAATCTGGTCGCGCTTCTCTTTGAAAAAGTCTTTGTTAGTTTACCAATTAATTGTAAATCGTGTTGAGTACCTGTCTAGACATTTCAACAATTGCTTGAGACCAGAAGCTTATCAATGCATCCGTTGGACGTGCGAGTTTCCATGATGCAACTCTTGCTTCGTATAAAGAAACACCCGTCGTAGCATCTGGCACGCACTGCAGTGAAGCCTAGTGTGCGGCTATCCAGACAGAAAAATTTTTTATCGTACCTTAAAAAAAATTGTAACCAGTCGTTGACAACTGGTCGCGACCTACAACAGGAGATGACACTCCGGGTTCCGCCCTATGGCCGTTCCTTTATGTTACTCCTGTTCAGACTGATATCAAACACGTTATCAAATTAAAGGCCGGGGTCACAAAATCTAGCAAAAGTAGCCACATCCCAATTTCAAATATTTCCTCATTGGTAACAAAGATTGCCAAGTTACGAAATGTTAGGAAAAACATTGTTCCAAGACTATTGGGACTTTCCAAGATGGCGTGCGTTGTAGCAAATGTATCTTTAGTGTTTGCTGTGGTTTTATGTAATTGTTTTGACCAAGAAAGACCCATGGCACTTTCGAAAATTAAAAACTGTTGTGTTTGTATGAACTTGTGGAATATCTCTGCCTCCAGAAGTGGTATTTTTAACATTTGAATTCCCTTCATTTTTACAAAATAATCTGATTTGTGCAAGATATTTGTTTTACACATTGACTCCTCACTCCTCACTGGTTCTTTTAACTATAGGGTTAAATTAATTTTGTCATTTACATTTGGTGCCCAATACTCATAAGGATTAATATAAGCAATATAGGTGTTAACCGTGTCTAAGGAATTTTCGACTGAGTTTACTTTCGTCATTTGATTTCAGTGGCGCTGCTCAAATCGGCATGGATGGGTAACTCCCCCCTACATTTTTTTCCATGCCCATCAAGTTGCCCCAACCCCCACCCTCTCAGAAATAAAATAGCGTTAATTTCTGGTGGTCCAAACTGCGAAAGGGGATATATTGTCAAGGAAACTGAGGCATTTCTGTGGTTATGGAATTTCTGATAGCTATACCACACACCATGGCTGTTTGCTGTGACGAACATATCACGTGACTGAGCTAGTCCAATCAGACGGCCAAACAGTCGTTGTTCTCGTTCGTCATTGGGTAACTCATGGTGACGTCACGGCAAACAGCCATTGCGCATGGTTTACAAACTTCAAAAAAGAGAATTTCCATGTTAGTCAATAATGCACAACTAGGACGCATTAATTTCACCACACCTTTGTAAAGGAAGGGCACGTAAAAGATAAATCGAAGATGGTTTCTTGTTCGCTAAGTCTTAATCGTGATTTGAGAATCCAGGTGATGAAAAAAAGAATGGTAGTTCGAGTGGGAAGAGGGGGTGGGGGAGACGATAGACGATGTGTCAATGATAATAGTATGTTTCTGCTTACTCAAATTTTCTATCAAGCCGGCTATCCTGCACCCATGTCATAATGGCACCCGGATGTGCTCTCCTAGCCAGTTTGTTCTGTCGTCACTCTTTGAACCCTCCCAAGATTTACGCTACGTGTTGTAATTCAAAATTCACTATTTTTAATTATTTTTATATCAGGTTAAAACAGATTTCGCATCCTAATGGAAGGTAAACAATCAAAAAGGGCACAAACCTAATATTTTAATAAATAAATATTTCGCAACTGTATGAATCCCTCGTACACGATTTACGCTACGTATTGCAGCTCAGATTTCACTATGTTTAACCATTTTCCTAAGCTTCTGTCCTTATACCAGAATACACCCAAATTTTGCCCTCAAACAATCGAAATGGCCAAAAATAATAAATACGAAGCAACCAATTGAATTTAAAACGGGCATTTTAAAGAAGAATGTAACCAGGATGACTCCTTCCATAAATACCTTTAAAAAAGACATTTCAACCAGCATTCAAACTAACAGTAAATTCAACTTTTACAACCGACCAATGTTACTTTCGAAGACGAAGAAACAACACCCACAAATGTTTTACATTTGGAAAGGAGCGTTAGTCGACATGCCCTTTGATTTTGTAGAATGATAACGAAGGAAGGTGAAAGGAACGGTGTGGAGCGTGAGTCGGAAGGGTGTGTGGGGATGGGGGAGGGGAGGGGGGAGGCACGTGCCAACAGACACGCCAACGAAAAAAGAGATGCAAAGGCGAAATAACATCCTTCACTTCCTGGAAACGCGTGCGAGAAATATTTGCCATTTCCAACATTTTAAAAAGATGCAAAAACGAAAAGGATAAAAAGAAGAAAAAAAGATGGCCGTTATTCATTTTGTGTGGAGTAAGTCAGTCTGGTTTGTTTGGATGGTTCTTTTTGAACTCCGCCTTCTAATCAATATGCGTCTGGTGCGCACGTGACTGCCAGACATTTTTACAAAAACAAACTACTACACTCTTCCAAAATGGAACCTTTATTGCCAAACCAAAACAGAGTGTATTAACAAAAGGAGGAAGGTAATGATCAGGAACACCCTCACTGTTCGGGGGGGGGGGGGGGGGTCAGTAAAGTACCAAGTATGGGGTAAGATGACTTGACTGTTAGCATGACCGTGTCATATGCCAGCACGGTTCAGACAATAATCTAAAATTTCCCTGACATTTCCAGGTTTCCCAGGTGCAGCCAATGGCAAATTTCAGGTGTTTATAACATGTTTTGTTTGGGGAACAGGCAGTAGCTAATGTTTTTATTAATATTTGTACGAAAATAATCCAACAACTTAGAAAATAGTTGTTTATTCGTGAATTGCGCCGCTCACAGGGTGTGCACAGACCTGTGGATAGGCTTAGAGACCAGTCCAGATGAGACTAAAGGCATTTTCATCACCCTAAGAGTTGGTTTATTGAAGTTATATCTAAAATACGTAGGCATATTAACGCACAAATTAAAATATTAGCCTATAGGAACTGACAGATCAGACACAAAGGCATTTTTTCCTAATTTCCTTGCTTTTTTCCCCTAAATTTCCAAAAATGTCTTGTTTTCCCCGAAATTTCCAAAAATGTCT
>JAHWFP010036600.1:26316-49285 GCA_023313725.1 Lithobius niger
ATGTCTTGTTTTCCCCGAAATTTCCAAAAATGTCTTGTTTTCCCCGACATTTCCAAAAATGTCTTGTTTTCCCCGAAATTTCCAAAAATGTCTTGTTTTCCCCGAAATTTCCCGCAGATTTTGGCTCTATTTTCATTTCCCCCGAGATTGCCAGGTTCTCCACGTTTCCCCCGGTTCGAGTTCAGCCTCAGCCACCCCTGGCATTTCTTTTCGGGAAGACACGGGCCCTGTCATGTTTCGTGCTCATGTCGATTGTTGCATAAAGGAACCTAAGAATTTCTGATGATATTTACCTAGCAAAACTGATCTTCTCTCCTTCTACGCCATGGCTGACGCTGGGTCTGCGATAAACACTACAGCACCAAAGTTCTACGCATGAAAATAGATCTTCGCATTTCAGGACTACGATTTTTCTGAATCATAGTGACTTATCAAAAACCTCAGTTTTCTTAAGAAATAAAGGCAAATCATACTAATCTTGTTTACGAAAGCTTCGTAAAGCTCTCGCGAACCATATTCTAACCTAGAAACCAATCCACCACTGAATCTTAACAAGGGCCTTTTTTCCTAGACTGGGACTCGAACCCGGTATCTTCCATTTATTATCTCCCCCCCCCCCCCACAACTACCTGACAAAAGGTTTCACTGATCTAAGTAGCTGTTCAATCTTTCTCAGTGGTTACTTAGCGGTTACAAAAACACAAACAATAGAGAAACATACTATAATTTTTTTGCTTCAGTAATGGGCTAGTCCTGGGGTGGAAAATTCGGTAAGGTTCAACGTTATACGCAGTGACGCACCCATGAAGAATGCAAAACAGCTTTATTAAAATTTTCGACGCGGTTAAGCTTTGCACCGTTCACTAAAAATACATCAAAGATAAAACACACAAATTGCCTGGTACATAGAGCTTGTAGCAGGCAATTTGTGTGTTTTATCTTTGATGTATTTTTAGCGACCAAGGTGCGCAGCTTAACCGCATCGAAAATTTTAATAAGGCTGTTTTGTATTCTTCGTGGTTGCTTCACTAAATCGGACAATGAACCTTACTTAATTTCTTGGCCTTCACATTACAAATGTAAATTCAAGCAAAAATAAACAATAAATCACTTAAGCAGTAAGATTGGCATTGTAAGGACTACTTCCTACTTCAACACCTTTGTGAAATTAAGCACAATTCTGGAGTATGAGCAGTATTCTAGAATCATTGTCCCGCATAAACCTTGTTTTTCTTTATCCTGAAAGAATCAGGGCCGATTTTAAAGTCCCATGCGCATCGCTGTAAAGAGTGATAGGGACCACAAACAAACTGAGTAAAAACGGTCAGAGTCCTAGCCTCCAAACTAAGAGGGTGCAGGTTCGAATTCCTACTTTAACCAACATTAAGGACTTAAAAAAAACCTGTAGGGCTGATAGTGCGCTCTATCTAGGCTTCTTAGACCTAGGACACCAGACAAGCAGATTCACAATTTAAAGGCATGGCCATTTGTGATACGTCCGCTTTGAGATTATGGGATGGCAGCCGCCATAAAGATTGAACATGGTGAGCAATTCAGGCGCAGTAACTCAAAAATGTTGACAAAGGGCAATTACAACCATTTTGACATGCACGTTTTATATTTGGATCACTTGTAACGCAATAACTAAACACAAGAATTGCGGCAGGAATACGTTACATACGTTCAATACAACATTTTAATTACTGCAGCACCAAAACACGATACTGAGCCCGCCATTGTTTTGCTAGAACGCACAGAAATTAATGCAGACAGATGGAGCTTATCGATTTCGACTCGCAGCCGATTGAGATAGCTGTGTTGGCTGTGAGTAGCTCTAGCGTCTGACGGACTTAGCTGGCCGACTACTATCGACTTAAGCTAAGGCCGTCAGACGCTTGAGCTACTGACAGCCAACACAACTATCTCATCGGCTGCGAGTCGAAATCGATAAGCACCGTCTGTCGGCATTAATTTCTGCGCGTTCCATCAAAACAATGGCGGTCTCCGTCTCGTGTTTTGGTGATGCAGTAATTAAATTGTTGTATCGGACGTATACGTAACGTATTCCTATACGCAATTCTTGTGTTTAGTTATTGTGTAAGTGATCCAAAAGTAAAACATGTATGTCAAAATGGATGTAGTTGCGGATTTTAAGTCCGACGAGTAGGTAAAACACGCACAGCTATACAATTACAATGTGATACTGCTTTCAAAGTTTATCCTAGCACAGGCAAAAGTTTGAACTAATTTTCCAATAGCTGTTCGATTTTATAAATTGATGTTGGCATCGTTTTTAAGATATACAACGTTTTCACAGGGACGTGCACAGGCCCCCGAGGGAAAGGAGCAAACTTTTTTCTGGGGACGTTTTTTTTTTAATTTTTGGGTGTTTTAACCCCATTTGTGGGAATTTAACCATTTCTGTCAATCTTTGCACCAATTTCTTAGACGTTATTGTCCTTTTTGGAGTTTTTTAGGCTCATTTACACCAACGCTCCACCGAAAAAGGGCACTTTTTTCAAAAAAAAAAGGGGCACTTTGCCATGAGGGCTGGGGCTAGAGCCCCCCCCCCCCCCGTGTGCACGTCCCTGCGTTTTCACGTATGTTATGTGAAGGCAAACCAAGCAGTGCTATACATAAAAACACAACGTTTCGAAAATTATCAATTTTCGTCTTCAGGTTAGCAATAAAATTAAAGCATGGCAAAACCTACTAAGTCAACCTATATTAAAAGCATAAAACAGTCATTTAAAAAGGATAAAAACCACCAATTTCTCCCCTCAAAAGAGGCAGAAATGGCGTCTCTTGCCTTGCGACGTGGCAACCTAACGGAGCAGGTGGGTCGTTGCTTTTCGGCTACCATTTCTGCCTCTTTTGAGGGGAGAAATTGGTTTTTATCCGTTTTAAATGACTGTTTTATGCTTTTAATTTAGGTTGACTTAGTGGCTTTTGCCATGCTTTAATTTTACTGCTAACCTGAAGACGAAAATTGATAATTTTCGAAACGTTGTTTATGTTTTTATGTAGCACTGCTTGGTTTGCCTTCACATAATCTATTACCGTACTTTTTTACTTCATTTTTCACATATGTGGCAACCTGCCTGTAATATGCGTTGTCTTCGTCGCACACCACAGGAATGATTACGAATTATAGGATGTGTATCTCACGAATCTCATTCAGATGAGAGCAGAGGCGAGAACAGTGGGTACCACAAGCGTCGCCATGTTTCTTTCTGTTTTTAAAAATTGTTGTTTTAATCTGTTTAAATTGCTGTTATGCTCTTTATAGGGCGTTACAATAATTTTGTAAGTATAATAAACAAATAAATACATCGTAGGATGGGCCTCTCGCGAATCTCATTCAGACGAGAACAGAAAGTTGGCTGGCGCCATGTTGTCGGCGTCGGCCAAGCGCCGGAAGGAGTGTGAATGGCGAAGGTTTGGAATGAATTGTTTCTGGATACAGTTGCGACACCCTGGTTAGACATGCCAATGCTTGACCAGTTATTAAAAGTATGCTTTCATATATCCTACAAAAGGAATCGGTAAAATCGGGCATTGGGCTGCTGAAACGGTCATGTGTGTTGTTGAGTTCAGTAATGCAAGCCTTCGGGTGAGTCTTCTGTTTATTATCGAAATTAATGGGTTGAAGATCGAGTTTCATGCAGCTGTTGCAAGGATGCAGAGCCCTCCAGCCACCAATAACTTAGTAAAATTAAAAAGTGAAACTACTTGGTGACAAGTCAAGAGCCATTTTTCATTTGATGGTTCGGGTTCAGTCACTTAATTAACCCGAACCGACCAATTATACTTTATGCAAACAATTACAGTAACGTCAACGATACTAGAATTAAGGGCGCGTTTATGCCACGCCTCGCAACGTAAATTTTCTCGCTAAGCTTTTACTTCGTTAATAATAAATTCGCTTGTTGCTTCACGCATTTAACGGAGCATGTGGCTTTTGAGTTGTTTATACGTAGTAACCATGGCAACGATGAGGACAGAGATCCTCTCCTCATGGCTTGCAATATGAAGTATGATGTATGTGGCATGACGATGTCGTTTTACGACAAGATAATTCCTACTGTTGTACAAAATGGCGGACTCGATTTCTGAATGCAGCACATTCGATGGTTTGTTTTCAATTCGACACACTCGAAATGTGAGCTGTATTGGATTTTGAATTCTCAATGCGAGATGCTATATTTTCTACCGTTGTTTGATCATCGTCAGCTTTTTTGTGGGAGAATAAGCAAATAGCAAGAATTGACGACAATGTTGTGTTTTGTTATTTATAATACATTTAATTGTTTACATAATGTCGCGTTCCTTTAGTAAAAAATGTAAACTCATCGTAAATAAATAATGATGTATCACACGGCTTTCGGCGAGCGAGAAGGTCTTGTTGCATAAATGTGACTTTGAATCAGGCGCTCTGAAAACCCGCATATGGTGCATTTTTGGATCTGAAAAACATGGAGTTTGCAGTCACCAAAGGGGAAAAAAATTGAGAATCACTATTAAGTGAACAGGTTCAATAATCTGCGACGGTGGAGGCCACTTACTATGCAAAATATGCTCATTAAGGTATTCGGAAATTCTAGGCCCTATACTCAGCTTTGTCAGTAGGTTGGATCGAAGACGGCCTCTTTCGTTTCTGCAACGATCGAAGGAGAACCTGTCGATTCTAGGGTTCCCTCTTTAGGCACTCTTGAATGAATATTGGTTTATTGAACAACAAGGCAAACGGTACAAAACTCCGTATGTGCCCTCACCCCACAGGAGCTAATGCTTGCGTGGCGTGTTGGCTACCATAATAAAAAGTATCTCTTCTTCAAAGAGATCTCCGTACGGTTCTAAAGTTAAGCAGTACAGATACACAGGCATCAACAAATTAACTGATAAAATAAATACCAAGTTACAGGCACTGCTGATGATAACGAAATAAAAGGTCAATCTTTAGGAATTTTCATTGCTTTCGAAAACATTGCACATTATTTCATATCAAAAATTTAATTAGTGTTCTCATTCAGGGCCTGAATAAGAAGGGGATGCAAGTGGCTTTTTATGCTCCCATGCATTCAATACTATAATTTGTGTAGTAAATTTAAACTACCTAATCAACTAAGACAAATTAACCATTTATGGACTAGAACCAATTCAGTTTCATTCAGGGCCTAGAAATCAAAGGAAATGTAAGAGGATTAGTTCGTTTTGAAGGTCGAATTAACAATTTTTTTTTTAAATGTTAAAAATAATAATTTTATGCCCCAGATGTTTCCGATTGGGGAGCAGATGCCGCTGTATCTCCGCTCGGCCATAGTCGCCATCGCTCGCTCGGTCTATTTATGCAAATATAAAACGGACGTTATGCCAATATTTGTCATTTGACAATGTGTTAAGCATAAACCTTTTCTAAGTCCCCTGTAGAATAGCATGAAGGCTTCGCTGCAGCACATTGCCTTTTAAGGAGTAGCTCAACAAGAAGGCGTCTTTCATTGAGTAGAAAGCTGCTCATGCGGATAGATTGACCCCTGACTCCATCTGAGTCATCTTGAATAGAGAGAACAGACACGGCCGACTTACGACAAGTGAGCACCAAGTTTGTTAGTTTTGTCAGTGACGGATTTAAAATCAGTCTTACGCCTCATCTAAGCCCAAACTGATTATAGACGGGTGGAGAAGTTAAGTTTTTTTTCCTTCTTGGGGCCAACTAGTTCACATCGTAACTGTATTTAGCACGAAGAAAGTTGTAAGATCCTTTCAGTCGCGTCTTCACTGCAGCAATTTAAAACTGTTAAAAGAGTAATGGTGCCGAGCAACTAGAAATGAAACATGTACACATTTTAGTACTAGTAGAAAATATCTGGGTATAAATTATTAGGCTACGTCACTTCTTCTCTGTTTATAATTAAGGAAATAGTGAAAGAGATTTTTTAAAATACGTGTAGACACAAGGTTTATGGTATAGAGTTTAGTACGAAACGAGTCAATGTTATAAGATAGGGTAATTTTTTTTTGGATTTCAGTCGGGAGAAGCGGGGGGGGGGGTGTCTGTTGTAGTTAATCCCAATCTCCAAAATTAGATGTGGGGGACCCTGGGTCATCATTTAAACCAAACTTTCAAGAAGGATCAATAACAATGTCAAAGTTAGTATGTCGATTTGTAACAGGGATCTTATTTTGCCATTTGCAGTCAGATTTTGTTGGGTTATTTACACACCAAAGTGTATCATGTCCGACTTTTTGAAAGTTCGGAATCTGTTTTCCGAAGCTCACAAAGAAATTTGATCAAGGTAAATCTGGATGGAGGAACCAAATACTATAAGCAAAGATCTTGACAACATTAGCGTAAAGTGCACTGTGGGAGGCAATGTTCTGAGTAAGGTTGGGATAAAAATGTTAAAAAGCACAGGGTCAAGTGCCGAACCCTGGGGAATGCCAAAAGTGTCACTGATCCCAAGGAGCAAAAATCAGTGAAGGACAACTCGTTACCGTCTGTTGTTAAGATAGTTAGTAATGAATCCAATTAACAAATGATACGGTAAAGCCCAAAGTAAATAGTTTCTTAACGAGCTTAGCGTTAAGCTGTTACTTAGTACGAATTTCAATTGAGTATGACATTTTTATTCATTATTAACGTGCCAGTCCCCATCCTTACTGACTATAATAGAAAAAGAATAGCGGATTTATACTGCTTATTCTTCCATTTTTACTGTACGATCCTTACATTATATTGATTTCCATCCGACCATTTCGTTTAATTTCTTACATATTAGAAACCATGCAAAGGCACTGTAGAACATCAGTTTGTGTTTGTAGGAAAAGTTGAGATTAAAACATGGCAGTACGACTTGGTGATGACGTAATCGGGGGCATTAAGAAAATAAGATCATGGTGATGTTCCACTAACTTGCCAGGAAGCGACACTTTCAAGCCGTTTCCACACTGCACACAATAGCGCAGGGCTACACTGGAAAACTAAAAGCCCATGCCTAAAAAAATACTACTGCAAAAACACCTTGGCATCCGGTTTTTCACACCGGATATTGCCTTGTTTTCACTCAAATTAATGCGATGCTGTAATGACGTGGCCGTTAGCGGATAGCATAAACCCTACGGCGTAACAATGACAAAAAGTCGGACAGCTGGTCTAACTGAAAGCCCTCTTGAAAATTAGTTTTAGACACGGACAGATTTTTAGAAGCGATCAATTAGACCTTCACCTATTATTTCAGTTTTCAATACACCCGGTGAATTGCACCATGTTGAACAAAATAAAACACCCTTTCAGCTACTTTTGTTGGTGGGTCCCACGAGACAGAACGGTTGCCGAAACACCCACGGGTAATAAAGCGAATCAGTCCACCCAATCAGTCCCCAGTAGAGCTAAATTTATTAAAAAAATAATCCCATCTGTGCCAAGTTTATTCCAGTGAGAATAAATACACCCGTTCACGGGGTGGAAGGATTAAACGGATGGCCGGACTCCCCCGCAACAGACGCGACGCGAGCCAAGTTTAGCAGCTCGGGAGGGGAGAGAGCGTAATGCCTCGTGGCTGAAGGGTGGCAAAAAGAAAGTTGCAACGGCACCTTTTTTGCCATCACACCAGATGCAGAGAGATGAGTTTTTATAGACGAAGGGAAGCCAAGGTGAAGGGAAATAACCTGAAAATATAGTGCAACTGCCTGTGAAATGGAAGCGGACATTAAAAGAAAATTGTTGATATCATTCTGAAGAAACCATTCAAAGGCTCTACAGAACATCCGTTTGCGTTTGTAGGAAAAGTTGAGATTAAACCATGGCAGTACGACTTGGTGATGACGTAATCGGGGCCATTAAGAAAATAAGATCATGGTGATGTTCTACTAACTTGCCAGGAAGCGAGATTTTCAAGCCGTTTCCACACTGGAGCCAGAACACCGCGTATGGTGTTTAGTTAATCTTTCTCCCGCTACAACAGTTTTGGTGCAATCTTGGTTCCTTTCTCCCCTCCCTCTCCAGTCCCCCCTCCTGCTTTTCTTCTATCTCTCTATTGCTTATCAGCGCCCCAAGAATCTAAAACATTTCCCGGGCCAGTGCACCAACCCTTTCCACACTGAAATGCGGAGTCGAGTCTGGACTTAAGTCGGATTCCAGTGTAGAAGGGCCAGGCTTGGGTCCAGGGTGGCCCCGGGCTTTTTTCCCAGTGTGGAAGGGATATCAGATGCGAGACTCCAAAGTGAGAGTTACAAATATAGGTACTCCCCTAAGTCCTGCCGATACTAATATCTCATCGGTGAGAAAGTCGATCTGCTAGATAAAAGGGATAACTGAAGGAAAAGGTTTGATTTACAGGCACCGTAATATGTAAGTCAACGGAAATGGGACAGCATTCGTATTTACTTAACCTTCGACATGCTGTCTCACCTTGTTGGCACAAACACAACCTTCATCCACAGGAGCTTGGGGTCCGTCCCTCATGCGTCAATATGGATACAGACTCTGTACGTATAAAGAAAGGGGTGAAACCACCCAGAAGCCTTATCTAGAACAATTGAGCGTTTCTAAATTTTCCGCTTACGCGCTAGGATCATCAATGGAACTCGCGCTGCAAGTCATTATTTGTACTCGTACGTTGTCTAGAGCAACCTTAGAAGCGTTTTACATCGAGGTAAAATCCCCGACCATTGCCGGAAGTTGAATGGGATTGCAAAAATTGAAAAGCTTCACAGATCGCTATGGACAACCGAGTGGTACAAATAATGACTTAGCAACGTGAGACATGTTAACAATAAAGACGTTCAGTGCGAATTCCAGTGATTATAATAGTGATTATAAAAAAAAAAACCAGATTGTTCTACGGTAGAACTTCCGGCTGGTTTTACCCCTTTCATTACATGTACAGAGTCTGTATCCATACGACGCGTGAGCGACGGACGCCAAGCCGCTGTGCCTTCACCAATTAGGAGGTATTCATGAAATGGCCAGAATACGCGAATCTGATCGCCAGTGTCTGAAATCTAATCGCCACATGACGAAAGTTTTCAGCATTAAGTAGTGGCTCAACATTTACCGCAATTTTAGAATTCCCTAATCAGGAAAAGATGGAGGCACAAGAAATGAAAAAATAATTGCTCGGCCTTTTAAATTCTGAACAAAATTGCAATTCATTTAGATAGTACGGTTTCGAGATATGATAAAAATATTTAGCTTCGGCAAATGATATCTTGAATGTCGAACAATAAACAAAGCCCACCAAGCAACATAAATTACATCATGCATTGGAACGCTCACAGAAGTCATGGCAAGTTTTGAGGAGACAAAAAGTAATTGAAATAAAAATTACACTAGGTATGACCAATTTTTCACCAATCGGTAATGACCAATTTTTGTTTGAACCGTAAACAAACAAACAAACAAAAATTTAACAAACTAAAGGTTCTATCTCAATTTCTTTTAGCAGGAAGGATGAACTTTATTGACCAAGAATACGATCACTTTTTTTAATATAAATTTTCGTGGCGTCCACTTTATAAGTGAGTCGTCGATCACATGTTAGATTTTCCTCTCATCTGTTTAACATCTTAAACAAGGTTTTCACCAAAATATGAAATAAATTTCCCCGAGTTATCCAGGTTTTCCGGAGTTTTGAGGTCAATTTCCAGGCTATTTACTGTAATTTAGGAATGACATTTTTTCAACACATTTTACTAGTTTTACTTGTTTTTAAGGCACAGACGAGTTTGTGTTTTTAAGGCACAGACGTGTCCAAAAAGTATCTCGATTTGGTTAATTTTTACACGTGAATTATTACTGTTGTAATTAGGCTTATTTACAATCTATATTTACATCGTATTTTTTTCCTAAGTTTTCCAGTTTTTCTGTGAAAAATCAGAGCACGATTCCCCGAGTTTTTCTGTGTTTCAAACGTAGTTCCCCGAGTTTTCCCTGAATTTCAAACGTATAGTTTAAAACTCCCTTAGTTTTTCAGGCTCTCCATAATGGGGGGAATCCTGCTAACCCTGCTATTTAAACCAATACTTTTTTTTTTTATATATAAACTAAGAAATATTGTCGACGAAGCTTCAAACTGCAAAGATGGTTGCTGCAAACATCTCCATTAGAAGCGTCTGAACTATTTTGGGCTCCGCCATCTTTTTCTAATGTCTTTCCTTTTTCTGTAATCTTTGCCAATGCCATCATCTTCTCCCCACAACAACACAAAAAATGGCCGCTTATAGATTTAACAGATAGAGTGGAGCCGCCATGAACCACGCCAATCAAATTTCAAGATGGCTTCATACCCACAACGGCTGAACACTATAATGTATATCCACAAAAATAACCACACTGGTCGTGAAACAACTCTAGGCCTGCCAGCGTAAAATGTCCTGATCTTATTAGGAATTTAGGAAATTTCACAGCAAATTTTAGGAAAAGTTAAGGATTTTAACCAAATTTTCAGAAAAAATTAAAAAAACGTTTCGTTATGCAGTTTTAAAAAGGTTTCATAAAATTAAATAAATTCGTTGAGATAGATATGAAGAAAATATCTCCAGAACGCTGCTACGGCAGTGAACCCCACTAGGGGAGCTACAGTACTCCCCCAGACCTCCTATCTGGCTTTGTTTGTCTCCCTCCCAGCATTTTTCTTAACTGCGCTACTGGAGTGGCCCACCGAACCTGAAGTGCCCCGAGCTACCAAACTAAATCTGGCCCTGCTTAAACGCTAACAGTAACAACTAAATTTAAGTAAAATTTCAGCAGGGCAGACTGTTTTCTTAAGATGCTAAAATTTATGGACAAAGAAGCCTATGACTCCTTCTTAAAAACATAGTATTTGGTAGTCCCCTTCAACATTTGTAATAAAACCACGCTCTTCATTAAAATCTCTCACTTTTTTAACGGTCATTTGGTTAACGGGCCGTCCAGTCTGATCCTTCCGGCCGAAAACTTGATACCCGAATGACATGATCCAACTTTGTAAGAATTGGATCAACGTTACCAGGGATTTGAACGTTATTGGCCTTTTCGAATGTTACTGGGTATTTCAGAAACAGATCGAAAGGATAGGCGATCCCAAGGATTACCTTGCTGCATTGCTCGAAAGAACGCCCAGAATAAATCTCACGGATACTGAGAGAACCTGGCAGTCTGGCAGAGACTTTTTCAGGTTACCCTTTCAGATAAATGCAACGAGCTACACTGAGCTATGGCACCTCAGAAAATTATTTGCAATTTTTTTTTCTGGCGTAGTGGAGCAAGAAGATAAAAAAATGTACTACTTATACACCTTGGACTAATTACTCTCGCTTCGAGAAGGACGATTTACTCACGGCTAGCCGTAATCTCGATAGAGTGTGGACCGATCCGCAGCAGCAGTTCTAAATTCCTGCGGGCTAGCCGACGATAGGCGAAACTTGAAATCAAACATGGCAACCATAGTAATAGCGACAATACTTTCGGAAATTGACGAAATACAAGTACGTGGCCAACATCTAAAGTTGAAGAACTTTTTTCTGTGTTGGATTCAAACGGTATTCAGTTCGTTACAAGAAATGTGAACCACGGAAGAAGCCTGAGCAGCCGCTCAACACACTTCTCAGCATACTTAGCTCCACTCATCGCCACAACCCATTTTAAAATTGAATGTTGGATTAAAAAAAGTAAAACTTGATCAGCCAGTGCTGATCTATCTTAAAATTATTGTAATGTCCGTATCTGACTTGTGATATTTTTTAAGCAATTAATTTAATATTCTTATCATTATGTTTTAGTAATGCTAAATAGTTTTGATCTCATGCTGCCTTGCGCTTCTGGTTACTTGACGAAGCACCCTCTGGCGGTTAATGGCTGAAAATCAATTTTAGCCCGACCATGACCAGTAAACTATCCAGCCCGACCGATAACAATTTTAGGGGGGTAGACAAAATGGCCGCCATGGATGGTCCATTTCATTTCTTTGAGATCTGTTCGGGAATTGGCCAAGCAAATCGCATGGGTTAATGTTTGTATGGCGAGCCTCGCCGTCTACTGCCAAATAGCGTCAAGTGACAAAAAGCTTAGTAATTCACTAAATTAATCCCAGTATCACCCGGAAATGAGCTTAAATTTCTCGACTGCACAGAGCTTTTCAGTCAATAGCGACATGTTCGTTTATCCATAAAGGTTTTCCAAGAAGGCAGCAACCGAATGTGTCACCCTTTGTTGACAAAAAGCGGCAACAAGACAAAATCAGTCGGATCAGCGGCGCTTTTGGCGGCCATATTGTCAAACCCAGTCGCGTATGCTGTTTTTCATCCAAGATCCACCCGAACACCCTGGCCCGACCGAGTAGTTGGTGGTGCTGCCAGTCTACGAACAGTTTCTGGAGGATAAACTTTCTGTGGCGGCTGTGGTAAGAAGAACGTCCTTCACAGAGGAGTAAGTCCAAGCCACAAAGGCTTTCTGTCCATCTCAAAAAAAATGCTGCTACGGATGCACGGTGCAATATTTAACGCACTTATTACTCCCAATACCTGAACAAGGATGCCCTTACAAAACTTAGGTAAAGTTTGAATTCACAAGAGACCTTTACCTTAGGTTAAGTTTGAATTCACAAGAGACCTTTACCATGGTCCAACTGCAACACCAGCCAGACCTTCAGAGTAAAACGGAATACATGATTAGGTCGTACAATGTGGCCGCCTAAAGTGCTGCCGACTTGCTTGATTTGTCCAGTGGCCCTGTCTTTCAGTCGAGGACCTAGTCACAGCCGACAAAGACGATGCCAACTGAGACGATGCCGGTCTTTTCCTTGAAGTAGGATGCTTTTAACTTTCTGGCTACATGAATAGAACACGTTGGCCAATTGACATTTGACTTTAAAGCTTCGTAAGTGGCATTGAGTAACAGCAAAACAACGTAAATTTAAAGTTATTATTTTTAAAACTATCTAAATCCTTAGTACCGTTGTCAATAGTTAGGCTGGCCGATCCTGATCTTTACCGATAATTGTAGTATTTGTTAAAATCGGGAAACATAAATATAACGGTAATAAACCAAACTAAAGATATTTTTGCTTCTTGTCGACAGATTTTGACGTTTGAATACAGCATTTGAAGGTATTTTTTTAACCAGCTTTCCAATTGTCCAGGCACCAAGTTACTATCTTTCACTGTTTACCAGTTACAAGGCAAGATGTTGAAAATGACAGGGGGTTGTGTGTGTTTGGAAAAAATTTCCATTTACAAGGCAATGCAATTCTCCCAGAATTTGATAAAAACTTCAAACTGGATACATGGATCATTCATTATAGATGGAGTGGTTTTTTTTTAATTTCTATTTAGCACAAGTTGGGTAGCAGAGTAACTGGTCGACTGGCATATTGTAACCGAGCCAATACAAACCGGTTCATCCTTTGTGTATTATGACTGTTTTCACCATTAAAATGATTTTAGCACACGTAATATCATTTTAAGCCAATATTTTTTAAAGCTTTTATTTATGAAAGCATTTCAAAAGTAACTGTTTTAATACATTTTTCAGTTAATTGGAGCCAGTTATCGGCAATTGGCATTGGGAATCGGGCATTTCATATCAGCCAGTTTCGTTTAATGACCAGCTTAAGATCGGCTCATGTGGAAAAAAAGCTGATCGGCACAACCTTAGTCAATAAATGTCGCAACCTAACCCCACAACCATGCTCGACTGGCTGGTTGTACAGCCGAACATGCCTCTGTCGTTTAGCAACGTCCTGAGCAACGTCACATCGTGGTGGCCACATCGTCTACCTCCCAAACATCTCTCAGGTCTGACTAGGTTACTGACCATGCCTTTACACTAGTTTGTTGTCCATTCTAGCACCAGTTGTTACCAGCGAAGCAGTCAAAAAATTTCACGGCGGACAATACGTTGTTGCGGATCTTGTTTAGACTTGGTACGGGATCGTGGGGCGGATGGATCTTGAACACGAGCTTCATTCTGGTAGTTACTCAATTCCAGTTGATGAGTATCATGGTAGGTAGACGCGTGGTTCCTGCTGCAAGAAAGTTAATCAGCTACCACAGAAGTTAACACAGGTACAAAATTTGCAGGTAATTTATGCAGATTAACTACTTTTTTTAATGCTTTTTTCGGACATTCGCTTTCATGTTACACTTGGTAACCGCAGCATTGTTTTGGTAACACAAGGCTGTTTTAGTGAAAATAATTGCTGTTTCTCGAAACCTGCTTGATATTTAGCAAGTGCTGATTAATATAAGTGCTCGTTTCTGCTCGGCAGCCACGATTCGCTCGGTTCTGCTCGGTTCTTTGTGGGTTGGGCTCGGGATCGGCTCGGTAGGAAGATATGTGCTCGGTACAACCTTACTATTTATGTTGTGAGTAATCAACTACCATGAGAGTTTTTGGTAACAGCTCCTTTAGATGTCTGATTCCCAAACCACTTGGCTTACAGGATATTCCGGCACCTCTTAAAGCTTTCATCAAAGAAAAAAAAACCTTGAAGATGATCTTATTTCAAGCTGAAGGTCTAGAAAAAGTCAAAAGGGAGACTTGTATCAAAATATCAGTCGAAGCGACGCCGCGTGGAACATTTCACAAGCCACAAAAATGGCGACTGACGAAAAGGAGCTGAGATTCTCGAATATCATGATGGTGAGAAATAGATCAAAGATGAAGAGGGGGCGAATGACTCACTAAAATTTTCCCGCAAGAGAGGCAACGAGGCTTGAACCACAACTTCCGGAGATGAAACGCACGAACGGTACGAATACACGTCCTTCTCTGTCTAACTTTGACAAAAGAAACAATCCTAAGTTAGGTTCGAGAAAAACAAACGACTGCAGCGACTATCTAGTTGCAACCGGTCTTAGGCACACTTCCGCCACTTTTAAAACGAAAAGGTTACGGTGCACACCTCTGTCATGCACTGCAACAACGATCTCCATTATATATTCACAATTGTCGGTTAAAACTGTGTTAGCTTTTAGGCCTAGTTTTAGATTTTATGCCTAATTCTTACGTGCCGTTTTAATTTCTTAAGTAGGAGCTAATGGAGAATTGGGTTCGAGAACATTCCTATTCATTCATGCAGCACGGTGTCGAGAGTTTTTAAAATGAAGCGAATGTGTGTCGTTAACAAAATTCTTTTGTTTTTTACGGTTGCGTGTCCTCTTTAGTGGTTAAAGGCGACGATCAAATGTTATTATTTCATTGAGTTACGTCAAGAAAAGCTATTAGCTAAAATAAAGCAACGATGTTTTAATTTGCCGTGTTTTGGAAAGTATACTTGACTACCACTGAAAAATGCGACGGATGGACAAAGTCGCTGCTATAGTCTTCCCAGCCATTTCTGCTGTACAGAAGACTACAAAATGGCCAGCACCAACAGCTTAACACATAAACAGTTTAGAACAGAGTTTAAAACCATCCGAGATTCCTAGCAATATTTTTCGATACTTTTACACAGGCACATACATGAGCAGGGCCAGATTTAGACCACGGGGGACCCGGGGCATTTCAGGTTCAGTGGGCCCCTCAAACTCAGAATTAAAATACACGGCAAAAAGGACAATTCATCAGATTTATACAATTTACCCATAAAGTTGTTATGCGGCCACGATCTCCTAGCGTGCATACAACAGAGGCGTAGTAAAACTTGAAAAACAAGCTTAGCTGTAATTGGTGAATCTCACCCACGTCTACGTTGCATGTTAGATGGCTTCTGATTGGTCCAAACACAGTAGGTTCCACTAACTGCAGATTGAGTTAAACATCGGGAGGGAAAAATTCAAGAAAATAATAAGATTTTTAAAAAAGATTCGCGTTGTCTAGTCAGTGTGCAGCAATCCTATATGAAGTTCTTTCACGATCAGTCAAAACGATTACAGCTCTCTGACGTATTGTTTACACGTGAAAAAGTCGTTTTAGAGTTTCTAAAATTTTATGATTAAGCAGGGGGAGGGAAATCAAGAAACTTATTAGGCTTGAGTGAGGCAGCCGCACTGAGGGCTTCCCTGCAATACGCGATGAGCCTATAGGACAGTGTCCTAGCCCCATTTTGAAAAGTGGATTTTTACAGAGGCAAATTTCGCCTAACATCCCTGACATTTACGGCAATATCAGATGCTAAGTTGGACATTTGTCATGAATCGCCAATGGTGGTATTGACAATGGCACCAATGTGCAATGCATCGCCCGAGAGCTGGGTATACAGTTTACTGGTATGTTGAAGTACTGTATAAGCAGGTGTCTTACAGACAATTGTCGCCAAAGTATAGGAAATAAACTGAAAACTCTTAAGGACAGGGTACACCCTACACCATGGTGTTTTCGCCGGCAGATGCTACCACCGCATTACACACCATGAAACTGTGCGTGCAAAGGTAAAGAAATTTATCGAGGTCGTCCGAGGTACATACAATAGGCCCAACTATCTGAACTTCCTAGTCTTTAGCAACAAAGTAAATATTCTCAGCAAAAACGATATCTAGGGCTAGCTTTGTGTCGCTGAACGATTTATTATCTATCGCAGCAACAACTACTTTGCATGGAAGCAATATACTTGATGGCTACCCCCTACACCCCCCCCCCCCCACCCCACTCCAGCAAATCCACGTCAAACAAAAGCCCCTGCCAGAACAGAAGCCGCTCATGTTTTATTCTACGTCGTCGCGTGCAGCCGTCAATCCGGCGGTTTAGCAGTAATTCCTTCGGGGTCAACCTATGGCGAACGAGACCTGCACGGAAGGGGCACTGCACATGGAATCCAGCAGTCAACACATCTCACTTCTGGGCACCAGTACAAACCCAATAATCTCAAGAGTATTTCAAAAAGGATAAAGTTTAGAAGATCGATTACATTTTCCCACGTCTTCATGCAAATAATTTTTCAGTCCTCAAATCGTTGAGCAACTTCCGAAAGTTTTTGGATTTGCGTTTAGTAAATCGGGGAAAAAATGAGGGGGGGGGGATGTGAAAAGTCTTAACAGTGCTTTGTAGTCGAGCCCATTTTAGGCTTCTGTACAGCCGAATTGGCTGGGAAGGCAATTAGTGATCGGGTGGCAGTTAGTGACCACCAGGTCCTTGCCATTCCGGTTGCATCTGCAACAAACCTATATTATTATTATTATATTAAGACTAGCAACAACGACTTCGTCCGTCCGTCCTCGTTTTCATTGATACGGCAGTCAAGTGGACTTAAAAAAACCCGGCAAATTAAACGTCGTTGCTTTCTCATAGCAAATAGGTTTTCTCTACGTAACTCAATGAAATAATAACATTTGATCGTCGCATTTAACCACTACAGGAAGACACGCAACCGTAAAAACAAAAGGATTTTGTTAACAACACACATTGCTCTAGTAATTAAGTAGTTTGTTACGACGGCTCGAAGTTCATGGTGAACTTGTGTGTGCCGTATTAGTCAGGTACAATAGAAAGGCACATGATAACGAATAATATGGAGGTAATATTGAACACATTATTAGTTGAAAAATACTATTTTGAACACAAATCCATAGTAGGCATCAGAAACAAAAATAAACACAACGTAACATTTTAAATACATATTAATAATAATAATAATCACTAAACGCACATTCCACATTTATATATAAATGTATGTATATACACACAATATCAAAAAAAAAAATCGGACCGAAAGTTTATCTGGGCATTGCTTAATCGATTTCTTGATTAAGCAAGAAGTAGTCGAATAGTTTATTTTTAATCACGTTTATCCCATCAATTTGGAACAGTTCAATAGGGATTTCATTAAATGTAGTAGGAATTTATATTTGTTTGTTCGTTTGCCATATTGATTCTTGGCAAAAGGCACTTCATATCGATATGTGGTTTTCTTGAAATAATTATTCTTTGTAGTTGAGCTTAATTTGTGGTCACAGTTAAAATAATTTTTTTTCAGAATTACAATGAAATCTCTAACTTGTTTAATTTTGAGAATTTTTGTTTTCCTGTACATTTGGTTACATTTTGAATTTCCGTATTCGTTAAAAAGAATTTTTATGATCCGGTTTTGCAGTTTTCGCAGGTAAAATGTTTTAAGGTCAGAAATCGTGAAATAACAAGATTTACAGTCCCACACCCATTTTTCTGCTAGAAATTGACTAAAAGCTTCATGCATTTAAGGAAATCAATGTTTTACAACAGCAAAATAACTGAAAGCTTCATACATAAAGCAAACTAAATAAACTAATAAAGTGAATAAATCCGAATAAGGCATTGCCTTAATGCTATGACTGAGCCCAGAGCACGTAGTGAATGATCGCATACACGCCGTCTTTTCCGCGATGGAGTTAGGCCTAACACCATCCCTGGAGTAAACTCGAAAACTGAATTATAATTTTGTAACCCCCCCCCCAAATTTTAACAGCCCAAGGGCGATCAATACGCAATTCACGGTGTGTTGCTGGGTGTTAGCCACGCGAAAAACAAAAAAAGTGGAATTATAAAATTTTAAACCGTTTAAAACGAAATTAAATACACGAACTAGGCTATGATCTTATTTCATTAATTCAGTGATTTAAATTGGAAAAAAATAACATTTCATCAATCCAGCCTGCTTTTTAAAGGACCTTATTTCTTTCATATGTTATTCAGTTCATGGGATGATTGCACCCCACATCTTCCTTTAGACTGACCCTTGACCGCCATCTTTGCAGCTGTTAGGGATCTGTCATGGCAGAGGTCTTCATATCCCTTCACCCTTCTCTCTTTTCATGTTTCTGCCAAACGGAAATACCCGGAATAAGGGACGCTGACACTGACACAAGAAATACTAATCCGCCCATCCTGACAATTTTATTTCAGTGGTAATCACTGAAAATAATATTGACCACATAATATGGTGTTACCAGATGATTTGTTCGCCTTGGTCCCTCCATCTTATTTATAGCGCAACGTGATATTGCCACTGAAAATACCACTTGTACATTTTTCGATAATCGCTCGTTGCATTCTCAAGCTGATAAAAACATTTCGCTCAATCACTCGGTGTTTTTGCAGATCGGAATACAACTAATGATTATCAAAAATGATCGATATCAAACTGTAGTCGTCTGGTATTTAGTAATATCACTGATAATTTGACTAGATGCTGTAACGATGCTTTAACAATATGCTTTAGAACGTTAAATGTGCGATATTGTTAGTAAAGTTTGGTTGTAGTCTGAAGGGACAATAGCTTACTTCTCTTGTTTGCTAAATGACCACTTTGCAATCAAGCAACAATGCCTACGATGGAGCTCTTAGTTATTAAAGAAGGTAATGTTGGAGTCTTGGAATGTTACACTGTTAAAAAAATTCTAAGTAACGATCTACAGTAGTACAGTGTTGCTTCATAAACGTGATCGTATTGCTAGAGTTCTGAAAGTGTGCAAAATAAAGATGCAGAATATGTTCGCAACCATCCTTCCTTAACCATCGTTTAACAATGGTCGGAACAAGAGTAGACCAATAAAAATGGATTGCATCGTCTAAGTGATTGAGTGAGCAGAGCTGATTGAGCGAGCGAATCAAACACGGTACTACACTGTTTAGAGAAAGTAGAAAAGGCATGGAAAATACCGGCAATCCCGGCAATAGTTGTTTACTTGGCGAATGTGAAACATGGAGAAACGGTTTTAAAAAATAAAACACTTTTTTAAAAATACTACTCTTTACCACACATAAATGAAGCAACGTCCACTTGAATTTTCGGTGGAATTCAGTCGTCCACCTTCTTCAGAAGTAACTACGACTCGCCTACGTTTTTTTTTTAGAATCACATGCTTGTGTATTATGTTATGTAAACATACCACAAGTACGTGATCTTAAAAAAAACGTAGTCAAGCCGTAGCTGCTTCTGAAGAAGGTATAGACGACTGAATTCCACCGTCACAACACACAAGCATGTGATCCTAAAAAAAATAAACGTAGCCGAGCCGTAGTTACTTCTGAAGAAGATGGACGACTGAATTCCACCGAAGATTCAAGTGGACGTTCGTTCATTTATGTGTGGTAAGTGTAGTATTTTTTTAAAACAGCCTCCTTCCAACAGCAAAATAAAAAAAACGAAAACGCACTACAGAACGAGCCAATTTTAATCGGCTTTTTGGCAACAGGACGTCAACCATCTCCTGACACACCCATCCATCCCTATTGTAACACGAAGTATACACTACAATTTTAGTTTCAAATCCTAGCATCGGCGATCCAATCTGTGCATAAAATATGTATCCGTGTAGCGTACATACACCGACACTCTCCTTAAGAAAGGTGTGGTCTCGGTTATTTAACTCAAACCTAACAGCTTCAAATGCCCAACCCTAAAATAGTAGTTTACGGACATCCACGAGTGACGATTTAATGTTATCCCGTTTACCCAGCTTCCTCCGGCAACAATCAACCTCTGTTCTTGCTTCGGACCATTCGCCTGTCAGTCACTAACAGACTACAAAGATATGGAATGATAAACGTTCACATCACCTCAATTACAGTCAAATGGCAGACGTTTACGGCACAAAATTACCATCTCAAAAAGTGGGTTACTTCCCCCGCGGACCCATTCGCTCCCTTTTGTTAGCTCCCTTCCTCCCTCTTTTTTCAACGTCCCGTGTTCAAACCCTCCTTGTTGGCTGACTGGAGACCGACTTCGAACGTCAACAAAATGTTTCATTATAGGAATCGAACCATACAGAGAAGCAGGGAAAACGAGTATGAGAAAACGAAGAATACGTTATTCAGGTTTGGCATGAATAATGGGTTATCTGGTTTAGTTGCGTTGTGACATGACAGTTGCCAGGTTTTTATCACCTCGGGAAAGAGTTTTTCCCAGTTAAAAGCTTGTTCATATCTAATATCCCAAGAGCTAAAGAAATTATCAATAATATTTTTCAACCAGTGTTTTGGCCCTACAAACTCACTAGTGCTATTCAGGGAGACATTCATTTCATATGCGAAGCACAAGGGAAATTATCTGGCAAGTGAGTTTAATGTGCCAAAACTCGGTGGTAAAAATATATTGATAATTTACAATAGCTCACGGGGTATTTAGTTAGAGAATTCCTTGTCATTTTTCATTCTGAACTCTTAAATTGTACAGAAATAATAATTAATAATAATTACAGTAATATTAACAATAACTTAAAATTTATTAATTTATAATTTGTTAATTATTATAAATTGAGAATAATTAATAATTATACAAAGACAATTTATGGATACATACTTTAATAACAAACCGGCGCTCCGAATTTGTTGCTAGGTTACATGATCGGCTGATAGGCCTAACGATGTAACAAATGGTGGGTTCAGTAAGATGATTGTTGTTGCTAAGCAAAGCAAACGAATGATACCCAGCGTATTTCGAAATAAAGACCTTCACGATAGTTTATGGTTGGAAACTACACATTTCTTACTTGAAATGAATGCAACAAACGTTTCGTAACATGTTGACATTGTAACGTTTGAAGCGATGTCAACTTAAAACAGCGTTGGCCATGTTTTGCATTACAGTGCGTCGACCAATGAAAGCTGCAGGATATTCCCCTACTGATTTAGTGTAAATAAAACTAATAACATCGACTGATAGTGATAATACCACAGGAACCATCGAAGTCTACCGAAGTCTTATCACTGTCAGTCAACTGTGATTGGAAGAATTTAGTACAGGATCAGGAAAATAAATTTCTGGAGGGAAATTGTCAGTGAAATATAGGCTACTTATCACATAAAACGTCATATTAGTGTTAAAATATCAGTTTAGGACATAAGTTAAAGAAAAAAAATTCAAAACTTCTGCAGTGTAGACGATCAAAATTTATTTGCTGATATTAAGTCTGCATAGTAAGCCTATGTGACCATAAGAGAAGACACAGCCTCTTTTAATAAACTCACTACTCTGTTACTCGAAGTAAATTGTTCTGGTGTCAAATAGAATTACTACAATCACGGTTTTTCTTTACCTATCTATATAAAAAAAATCATCTGGCAGTTGGCTAGATCCTAAAAGTAGGAACAGTTAGCCGAGATATTAGGTTACTAGGGAATAGGACTGTACCGAACATTCGGTAATTATTCGGTAATCGGCCTACTCGGACACAAATTCAAGTATTTGGTATTCGGCCAAATATTGACTTCGGCCAAATAAAGATATTCGGTATTTGTCCGAGCACGGTTTTTGGCCGAATAAGGATATTTAGAATTCAGCCGAGTACTGTTTTTGGCAGAATAAGGATATTCGGTATTCGGCCGAGTTGGCTACTGTGCTTAGCCAAATAACGATATTCGGCATGCGATCGAGTACTGTTTTTGGCTGAATAACGATATTCCGCATTCGGCTGAGTACTGTTTTCGGTCGAAAAAAGGATATTCGGCATTCGGCCGAGTACTGTTTTTGGCCGAATAAGGATATTCGGCATTCGACCGCGTACCGTTTTTGGCCGAATAAAGGACATTTGGTATTTGGCCGAGTACTGTTTTTGGCCGAACAAGGATATTCGGCATTCAGCCGAGTACTGTTTTGTTAATGTATGTAAAGTTTAGCTAAGCGTTTCGTTTTCGGTTTGTGAGGAAATGTCTTCTAACATTCCTAAAAGAAGGCAAAATTTTGGGCGATTGCCTTTTTCAATGCCTAATTATGTAACCGCACATTTTAAGAGGTGAAGGTACAAGCTTTTCAAATGGCAAATGGACGTTGTACCTTTATCGCCATTTCGTCACGTTTTATCGTCAGGAAACCTGGTCAACTAATGTATCTACCCTTCGGTGTTTGGCCAATTCGGCCATTATTCGGCACAGGGCCGAATAATTCGGTAATCGTGCGTTTACTTCAATTGTTTAGTATTCGGTGTCCGACAATTTAGGTATTTGGCGGTATTCGGCAAGTTGAGTGTTCAGTTGTACATATTCAGAAAGTTGAGTATTTGGTTGTTTATTCGGTATTCAGCAAGTTGAGTGTTTGGTTGTATATTCGGTATTCGGCAAGTTGAGTATTCAGTTGTG
>JAHWFP010036601.1:680-15441 GCA_023313725.1 Lithobius niger
GGCCTCGTCTATCACCCATTTCGCAGCTCAATTTTTTCGACACGTCAATAAGACGTATTATTGTAGACATGCGTACAAATAAACAACTCCCTATTGTTAAGAAAGTGTCGGCAGAGCAAAGGAATGCTTGCGGTTTGCTGGAAAAAGGATAGCCGTCTTATTTGAAGTCTTGGTAAATAAAAATAAAAATCCATTGTGCTCTTATTTGTGTTATTTCCCAGCTGCTGATTACAATGTACTGTATTACAAACTAAATTGACAAATTGGCATGAGTTTTCCATATTTTTATGGTAGTAATCGTCGCTATACAGCAATTAAATAAGGGGCGGTGATAAAGAAAACGCGGGATAACGTTGCACCGATTCCTTGTTTCGTGCTACGATTCAAAATGTTTAAATGTTTGTCAACAGAACAAATCATTGAAAGAAGATACGTGCAACACTACAGAGTTAATGTCTGGATATAAGAAATCTCACGAAATGATCGGGAGTTGACAAAACAGATGTTGATTTACAGCTCCACTTGGTTCTACGTATGTAAACAAACGAGAGGTCAACGAGAGAGTTTGACAACTAACACTGTCAATGTATTTGTTGTCCCCGTTTATCTAGGATATACACACGTGTCAAGGTAACACGTGTAAATTTATTGTAAACTATTTTCGACTCGTCAGGCTTTAATCTGTTATCGAAAGTAATAGAACAATGCCGAAATCACGAGACGGCTACGGCCGATTTAACAGTTGCCGTACGCAGTCCAACAGTTTTTCGTGTTAGGTATAGTATGCTTATTTTAGACATGTGGAGCTCGTCTTATTCTTCATTTGTCTTATTTTACTTTACCTTTATTTAATAAAAAAATTAAAGGGATTTAATTTAATACTTCACTATTATTTTGTTTGTTTGGATTTTGGGCAGCTGAAGTTGGATGGCTTGCCTGCGTTACTTGTTCTTTCCTGGCAACCATAGGGGAGGATAAATGATGCTTTAAGCGCGAGCGACGTTTATATTTACGGTAACGAACCATGTTTTTATATAGTTTTTAAAAGTACTTCTAGTGGAACAAAAATTTTCTCACTTCCCTATGTTATGAGAGGAACCAAAAATTATCTTTCTTTACTGCTAAAATTATTTTATGTGTTGACGTAGCCATAACAACGTCTCAAAACGATCATTCAAATTGAATTCATTGCTAATGCACGGACGACCTCGATCCGATCGTGTACGTAGCGCTGCCAAACCATGGAAGCATTCTTGGTAACGGGTAATGAATGGCCAAGAGTGCACCTTGCATACACCTAAAACAAGCAAGCGAGGTCACGACTTAAACAATCGATGATAGCATCAAGTCATTCTCTTAGTGGCCCTAGTATAGCTGTACCCCCGGTGTAACATACGCCGGTCTAGTCAGTTTCCGCATACCTAAGCAAAATACTTTACTGGGTGGCATGAAATGAAAAGAACAGCGAGCTTCCCCCCTCCCTGTCTCCTCCCCCGCCTCCCCCTGGGACCCTATTCCCACATTCTCCCACTGCATGGTCAGATTTTCCCCTGGCGCCTACTCCCTGATAACCCTCCCCCCTCCCCGTGAATTTCCCCCAGCCCTGCTTAATAATAATAATATTTGTTGCGATAGCAAGGACTGGGGAGTCACTAACAGCCAGCCGCAATTAAACGTAAATACAGTGGACAATATACGGCCAAGGAATGGATGATGGTGAGAGGTTTGGGGACACGAATGCCTTACCACCAAGGTTAGACCTGCCAGGGACTCAAAGGCCCCCGATGGCATCGCCAAACGTGCAGGACATGGGAAGGGTGAGGAAAATGTTAAAAGGCCCAAAATGATGCTGTATAAATAAAAATTATAAACAATGCTAAAAAATTGTATGCTACGGTGAATACTAAAAACTAAAGCACCCACATAGTGGGATTTGTCAACACTTAAAAAAATAATAATTAAAAAAAATATATGTATATGTATATAAAACAGAAGCCAACCTGAAAAAAACAGGGTGGCTGGACAACCGCAAGCGGCCTACATGCCATTAAAAATTTTAAAAAATTATATATTTTAAGAACACGGATTTGCTTGGGACCACAATACAGTTCTCAAAGGGAAGAGGGGGGAGCGGTTGCTGGTGAGGAAAAAAAACCATTAGGTGTCCGGGAGTAAAGGACGTTTCAGAAAAACGTGAAGCGGTTCCTCGTCAAGCAACCTACGAAAGGTCGAAACCGACATTGCAGACACAGTCTTTACACTGAGTGCGTTCCAAAGAGGAACCACTCGAATCGAGAAGAAATGCCGGCGACAGTCAAGTTTGTCCACTCGTGACCGCGTGTACAAATAAGGCGTTGTGCAGGATCGAAAAACGGAACGTCAATGCCGATTAAATTATGAAGTATCTTGTATGTAAGTACGAGGTCGGCTTTTATACGTCGCAGTTCAAGCAACTCCAGACCCAATCTTACAAGTGTTTCACGGTAAACAATTTCCCGGAATCCAGGGAGATATTTTGTATAACGGCGCTGGACTTTCTCCACGAGGTCAATATCTTTGGCCAGGTAGGGGGACCATACAGGTGTAGCATATTCCAAGATAGGACGCACAAACACATTGAAAGCCCAAATCCTGGTGGCAACAAACCCAGATAAAAAACACCTATTTACAATCATGGAGCGGCGGAATGCCGCAGTGACAACTTTCTGGCAGTGTAAGGACGGTTTTAAGTTCTTAGTGAACCAACTTCCTAGGTCCCTTACCTCTTCAGTTTGGGGTAAGGTCTCCTGATCAAGGAAATACTGGGGGCACTTATTTGCAGTTCCCACATGAAATGAGGAACATTTTTGGTTTGAGATTGGCAGCTGCCATCTTTGGGACCACGCAACAACGCCGTGAATCTGGGCATCCAATTCGGGTGACGGGACAGAAGATAAATCTTCGGCTCCGATCTTCAGGTCGTCTGCGAACTTCTATCCGAAGGTACAAGCATCTCCTATTCTAAGATCATTTATGTAGATCACAAAAAGGATGGGTCCGAGAACTGAACCCTGCGGTACACCACAGGGAACAGGTTTCCATTGTGAGCACACATCCTCAACCAACACCCTCTGTGTGCGCTCCGCAAGGAAAGCTGCAAGCCAGTTTTTTACGTTACCTTCAAAACCACAGCTTCTAAATTTAAGAAAAAGTTTTCTATGAACAACCGACTGAAAAGCCTTTTTAAAATCGAAATAAATGACATCCAGGGGGGCCCCAATATCCAATGCTAAGGTCCATCTATCCAAAACCGCCAGCAGCTGGTGGGTCGCGGATCTATTCGGAAGGAACCCAAATTGATCGTCACTAATTACAGGATGTGCATTAAAGAAGTTTAAAATCTTGTCTCGTATGATCGATTCCATGATCTTACAGGCCACATGTGAGAGCAATTGCTTGCTCCCCCTTCCTGAACCCCTGTTGTTTTGTTTTCGTAGGGCAGTAAATGTCTTTTTTTCAATGGAAGACGCCACTGTTATGTTGCTGAATTGCGTGTTCTGATACCAAGCGCGATAAACCCAACAACGATCGTGCAGGCATTGATTGTTATTCAACCATTTTTGAAAGTCTTCAAGTCGGCTCTAAGAGCTTGCATTTCGTTTGTGACTGATTGTTACAGGGCGCAACCGTTCACATTGTCGGGGGCTCGCTCTTTGTTTTTGCTACCGTGGCAAGAATGAACATGCCCGACCTCTTGCTGATTATTACAGGGCACATCCATGAAACTATGCAACTCTGCTGTAATAGCCAGCATTATGAAGCAGTATTTCGTTTGTTACTGATTGTTACTGACATTGTAGGTCGCTCACCCTCTTTCATTTTAGTGCATGATGATTTTGCTCAGTGCTACTCAAGCCTGTTATATATATCTAGACACACGCCAGTGTGCCGCCGCCAAGTAACAGTAGATCATCCCACTGTAGACATCCGATTGTTAAAAAATTGATTGTTAATGATAAAAAGGCGGCTCGCTAGCAGACATGTGTCTGTAACTGTAAGCAACTGAAAGCATATTTTGGCATGTTGAGGATAAACCCCAATGCGACAGAAATGTGGAATATGTAAGGGAAAGGGTCAGAGGTTAAGAAAAACTAATCTTTAAAGGATGAGTGTCCACTAATCATAGAGAAAAAGATGCGTCAATAACGTTGTTTTTATGTTACTGTATGTTGCTAATAAGATTTTACCCATGTTAAATCTATAGACTTTTTGCTCATAGCTAGCGCAAAATTGAGAAGGCCGACGTAGCTGAACCTTTGCACATGTATGCATGGTGATCTGAACATGGTCCTTTTGTTGGTTTGAGAGTTGTAGGGGTCAGAACAAATGCGTGGGAGGGATTTGAAATTCGCCAGCAGCGAATTTAAATTTCCTTTCTTTTTCAAGTTGCAACCAAAGATTTCAAGCAACAATGTCTTTAGATTTATAGTAAAAGCTTGGACGAACTAAAAACTGAACTGTAACGAAGGACAAAATAAGGAAACATTAACGTTGCCGTGGATTGCGTAAGAATAAAATGATGCACGTTAGGTGATGGTTACGTAACAATACGAGCATGCACGAGCTAAAGGGGTTTTTGTTAACAACTCAAAAATAAAATGCTCCGCGTTCTGCTGTTTTAGTAACAGCGACCTTCGGGGGTTTCTGCATGACTAAATGTCAACTAAATCTTGAAAAGTTAAGGGGAAGGTGGAGGGATAAACAAAACAACTGAAGGGGATGCGCTGATTTTGTGAGCGAAGCGAACGAAATCAGCGATTGTTAGCCAATGTGTGCAAAAATGGGATTGAAGCAACTTAAGCATGTGAAGAGTGGTCATACAATAAACTAAGCCGTGGCAATTTGGCTAATCTAACGGCTAATTGGCAATGGTAAATTTAAAAATTATAAATGTGAAAATTTATAGAAATAAAATTCCTTAGAAAAAAGGTACAGATGAAGATAAGACACTGTAACCTATGTACGTTCACAGTCCTATGAAAGTTGTGATATCCACCCAAAACCAAAACTGGTAGAAAAACCCGCCAAGTTTCCAAAAACGATCGTAACCAATTTGGAAAGGCCGCCAAGGTCAATCCTATTAGCCAAGTTAATCGTACCCAATAATACTTTGGACGTTAAATGAAAACTTGAATATAGCTACAGCGAGTAGCACTCTTCAAGTTTTCATTTAACTTTCGAACTATTAGTCAGTGCGATTAACTTGGCTAATAGGATTGACCTTGGCGGCCTTTCCTTAGTTGAATGATATCACTACCTTCAAAGGTCGATCGTTTTTGGAAACTTGGCGGGTTTTTCTACCAGTTTTGGTTTTGGGTGGATAGATTTTACCTTGTTGAGGACGATCCCAATGCGGACGAAATCTTTCAAATTGTGGCCGAAAATGTAAGGCAAAAGGTCAGAGATAAAGAAAATCTAAAATTTAAAGGATGAGTGTCCACCAATCATACAGAAAAAAATGCATCAATAACGTTGTTGTTATGATCTAGACACACGCTAGTGTGTCGCCGCCAAGTAACAGTAGATAATCCCATTGTAGACAACTGAAAGACTATTTTGGCAAGTTGAGGACAAATCCCAATCCGACAGAAATGTTTCAAATTGTGGAAGATGTTAGGGAAAGGGTCAGAGATTAGGAAAAACTAAAATTTAAAGGATGAGTGTCCACTAATCATAGAGAAAAAGATGCGTCAATGACGTTGTTTTTATGTTATTAGCTGGCTAGCTAATAAGATTTTTCCCACGTTAAATCCCGTAGACTTTTTGCTCATGGTTAGCGCAAAATTGAGAAGGCCTTCGTAGCTGAATTTTGGCACACGAATGCATGGTGATCTGAGCATGGTTCATTTTGTTGGGTTGGGGGATTGTACGGTCAGGACAAATGCGTGGGAGGGTTTTGAAATTCGCCACCAGCGAATTTAAATTTCGTTTCTTTTCCAAGTTGCAACCAAAGATTTCAAGCAACAATGTTTTGAACAATCAACACTGGTCTTTAGATTTATTGTAAAAGCCTGGACGAATTAAAAACTGATCTGCAACGAAGGACAAAATCAGGACACATTAACGTTGCCGTGGATTGCGTAAGAATAAAACGATGCACGTTATGGTTACGCAACAATACGAGCATGCACGAGCTAACGGGGTTTTTGTTAATAACTCAAAAATAAAATGCTTCGCGTTATGCTGTTTTTGTAACAGCGACCTTCGGGGGTTTCTGCATGACTAAATGTCAACGAAATCTTGAAAATTTAAGGGGAAGGTGGAGGGATAAATAAAACAACTGAAGGGGATGCGCTGATTGAGTGAGCGAAGCGAACGAAATCAACGATTGTTAGCCAGTGTGTGCAAAAATGGTATTGAAGCAACTTAAGGATGTGAAAGTTGTCATACAATAAACTAAGCAGTGCAATTTGGCTAATCTAACGGTTAATTGGCAATGGTAAATGTGAAAATTATAAATGTGAAAATTATAAATGTGAAAATTTATAGAAATAAAATTCCTCTAGAAAAAAGGTACAGATGAAGGTAAGACACTGTAACCTTATGTACGTTCACAGTCCTATGAAAGTTGTGATATCCACTCAAAACCAAAACTGGTATAAAAACGTTTCTAAAAACGATCGGCCTTTGAAGGTAGTGATATCATTCAACCAAGGAAAGGTCGCCAAGGTCAATTCTATTATCCAAATTAATTACACCCAATAATACTTTTGGACGTTAAATGAAAAGTTGAAGATTGCTACAGCGAGTAGCAATTTTCAAGTTGGAGAGACCAATCTAGTTTTTTGGTCCATTTTTTGGGGGGGGGGGGGGTTGGCTTTCGTTACATTTTGAGGACAGCAGCCGCCTTTTCTCAAATGATTAGTATTTCTTACTAGAGGAAGCCCGTGCTACAAACTGCTGGTCTTCACCGTTTGCAACACTGGTACGGTTTGGTTGCTTATGTGTATGTCCATGTTTCACCCAATTTAGTTCCTTCTATGCAAATTTTGTGCACACTGGCTAACAAACGCTTTCATCGAATTAACTTTGTTCAATCCAATTTTTGCGCACATTGGTCAACAAACGCTGATTTTCATTCGCTTCGCTTACTCAATCAGCACATGTTGTGGCTGAAGTCACAGGCTGCACGCTCAAGTAGTGGCATGAAAAAATTGTTGGCTGGCTAATAATGTTTTTTTTTTTTTGCTTACTGAAGTTCGTTGCAGGTGGTGTTGTGTTGGATGTGCCGTTTGCAACAGTGGTACGGTTTGGACACTCAGCCCATGTGTATGTCCATGTTTGACCGAATTAAGTTTCGTCCATCAAATTTTCGCTTCGTTCACTCAATCAGCAACACCGGGCACGACGCAGCCTCGACTCCTTTTCCAGGCAGTGACATTTAGATAATTCTACAGCAAATAAATAAATACGATTTTGTACAACAAAGTTGAAACCTTTGGCTCAGACTTTGGCATTTTTCTTTTCTGGGAGAGGCAGAAAAGAAAATTTACGCACTGAGGCATTTACGCTGGCATAACACTGCCTCATTATTGTTTTTATTTATTTATTAACTATTCTGCGATGGCCTAATGGACACTACTCCGTACGGTCTACGCTAACTTACGCTATACTCTGCTCTAGAAAGCACCATTCCAAAAGACAAGAATCTACAACTCGGAAACAAGAAACTACAGCAAATTGGAATTTAGGGTGCTACACAGTAAAAAACTAAAAACTAAAATTCCAATTACCCTACTGGGCATGACGCAGCAAACGACCAAGATGGGCACTTCAGACAGGGGTCTGCAAACGGCCGTCTCCTTACAGAACTGCAGCACAGTACGAAGACCACCCCGCTAGCCATTGTGATGGGAGGGAATCCCAAGAACATTTCCCAGGGACCCCCGTCTAAGCTGTGCATTGATGCAAAAAGTGTTCCACTGTTTCGATACTACGTGCACAAAGAGGTTGCACACCACCCAGCCCTGTACAGGTGGCCTCCCAGGGAGACATGGCCGGTGCACAGCCTAGAAATGAGACTTTGCAGCCCTCCATGGCAACATATCCAGAGCATGGGGTGCAGACACTGTGGGGTGTATGTCATACAGCCTCCTCCCCTTTGTTCCCGCCTCCAACACCGTCTGACACGCCTGTGAAAACAAAGCAGCCAGCACCGGGCGCAAGTCTCGCGGGCACACTGGAGGTCTAACTACGTTCGTTCTCATCTCGAAGCTCCTCTGGGCGAGGCCATCAGCAACCTCATTGCCAAAGAGAGCTGAATGCCCAGGCAACCAGGATATGGATACCCGAACTCCGCTCCGAAGGGGTGATCAACATTCAACAACAGAAAAGAATGCCTCCGAAAGTCAATACCAGCTTTACAGTCGGAGAACATAGTAAAGCATGGCAAGCCGAGGTGACGCTCCTCATCTATATCGATAGACATTGCGACCAGCTCTCCTAGGAAAGCTGACGGCAAACCAGGGAGGAAATAACTCCATTACAAGCGAAGGACATGGACGAAAATTCTCACTCCACGCTTCCAAACCTCCCTATGAAACGAAGCATCACAGAAAATGCTGACTGTTCCAGGGAAGTCCTCTTTGTCCAAGCGACAGCAACTGCAACAGCTCCAGGGATGAAAGGCGTAAACGAAACTAGGGGCCAGAAACCACTCAAGATGCCAGTCCAAGAGGAGGGTGGTACCCAGATTGGAAGGCCCCCAACTTTCTTCTCGCCGGCAAACTCAGAGGGGTGTACCTAGTCAAAGCATTCACAAATGGATCACCAGTTCCCCTCACGACAGCCCTGAGACAGTCTCATGAGCAGTTCTCTGGCGCAGATGTCAATTGGACGTTCCCCCGTCTCAACATGCAGAGCCAAGACAGGGGGCGTTCAGAAACAGCCAGAAATAGCACGCAAGCAGTCATTCACTGCAATCTGCACGCCCTTAATTGCAGACCCCGAACTCCCAAACACAGGTAGATGAAGGTCAACACTCGACCTGATGTAGGCACGGTACATAACAGTGGTAATATTTTTTTGCCACCAGTTCATTTGAAACAAGCAATTTTAGAATACCAAGCCTAGAAGGCACCATTTCCATCACCATGGGCACGTCACAGTGCCAGGACAACCGGGTGCGGTGCGTGAACTCCGTTTTAAAGGGGAGCGTTAGGCTAAAATAAAGAAATGCCCTAAACTACACGACCACAATTGATTTTTAGTAAATACACTTTGTGAAATGATATGATTTTTGAACAAGTTGAAGTATCAAAGGTTAAACAATTTATTATAAATAAATAATAAATATAGTACAAAAATATACACTGATAAATTATAACATTATCTTAAAATATTCTGAACTAATTATGATCCTCCATTTCTTGAAAGTCGTTTTGGCACACAAAGTTGAATATTTCACTGATCCACCAGCGAGCCGCAATTAACACTTGCACACAAAATAAGGATAGTGAGACGTCACGTTACGGAATATCTTGACCAAAAACCCTTTTTCTGGATAGGCCGTTTGCTCATGGAGTTGCTGCTCAATTGTAGAACACGAACGAGGCTTTCCGGCTATGCTCTCACTTAGCGACAGGAAAATCCACTATGAAAAACGCAACTCAAGAAACGTACCATTAATATGCAACTCCGGTGATTACCCAAACATTAGTATATTCCAAGCCATCTATTAAATGAACTGACATTACGCACCTTTAACCAGATTTCCAATGAAAATCACAACGGCGGTAATTACGGACTGAATGCGCCAAATTACGCATGCAAATCAGACGGACAAGTTCATTATTCTCAGGTAACCGTCACACGGGTTTAAGACTATGTAGACGTCAAACATTCAAACGGTAACTGAAGGAAACAAGTTTCAGACATTATTAAATCAAAAGGTCAAAATTTGAAAGTACAACCTGAGTGTTGATACTTTTTCCATTAGACGAACAGGCTTCGTTGATACGCAGGCGGCTAGCACACCTGCAACACAACGAAGAAAATAACATCACCAAAACTCAGGAATACTGCCTGCAAGTTGGACAGACCAGTCCACTCCCACATAGACTTCACATGGCATTGCTTAAGATCACGTGTTACATTCACTTTTAAAGGAGACACATAGCCTCGTTTTGGATTTAAAATTTACATGCCTAACTTAAAAACAAATAACAAATACAATTTTTAATTACTACACTTAAAGCTTAGAAACGAGGTTCGCTACAATATTATCGTTTCAATAAATAAACCTGATAATTCTAACTTAAATTATAATATATATAACAAAATTGCGAAAATAGCAGGTAAGAAACGCCCTCCCAGTGCACCAGTTCCAGGTGGGAAGTGCTCAAACCATACCTAGGGTCCACCGAGATATCGCCCCACCCGGGGGGGGGGGGATTCAAATGGATGCCCAGATACCGGACACTCCGTTTCGAGTGAACTTGCACACCACTCACCTTTACAGTCCCAGACAGAGGTGGACCCTGAAATAAACCATCAGCTCTGTCTTAGCCGGGGAGAGAACCAGACCCCTAGAGGCCAGAAGATACTCACCCCTGGTAATGACTCCTTCGAGTGAGTGCAAGAGGGACTGCAGGTCACGACCCACAACCAGAATCGCAACATCATCAGCAAAAGCGACAACTTTGGCCATTGAATTACGCTCAACAAGCACGGTATTGATGACAACAGCAAAGAGAATTGGGCTCAGACAACTCCCTCCTTGCGGAAGCCCTCTATCTGTTGCCCGACTGCTCGGCCAATGACCATCAGCCCTAGTGGCAAAGGTCCTGACACCAAGGAGAGCAAGAATGGCCTTCACCAGGCCCTCCCCAATACCCGACTCGTACAGGGCATACTCCACCCACCTGATATTCACCATGTTGTCGGCAGCATTGACATCCAAGAACACCGACACTGTGATCTTACCATCAGGCCATGCTTCCCGAATACTAGCCTCTAGGTACAAAATGGCATCTTGTGTCCCATTATGCCATCGAAAGCAAAACTGAGCACTTAAGAGTCTTTCCGAAGCCTCAAATTCCCATTCCAACTGACGCACGAGGATCCTCTCATAAACCTTCCTGGCGCATGACATGAAAGCAATTGGTTTATAACTCGTAACAGATGTACGAGTCTTCCCTCACCCCAGAACCAGTGTTAAGATGGAGAACATCAAGGCCAGTGGGGGTGATGCACCGTCCAAACAACCTTGGAGAAAAGCACAAACTAAAGCAACCCCTATTCACAAAGGCCTTTCAAATCTTCATATGATATCCCATCGATACCCACTGCACTACCAGGGTGACACCGACTCAAGGACGCATCCAACTCGGACAGTGCAATCGGTGCACCACCCTGAGACGAATTTAAACAGTCTGAGCGCAATGGTGGTCCCTTTGCCAAGCCAAACACAAACGAGAAATTGTCATTAAATACTTGCACCATTCTGGGGCCGCTACTGACTTCACCCCCCCCCCCCAATACCCCGGCAATCGCGGGGGGGGGGGGGGGGGTCCAGGGGACGAACGAGCCTCCAAACACGGGCAATTGGAAGACCGGCGGAAACCTTCTCGCAGCGCCTCTTCCCAAAAAGTGATTTCTCTTTCCGCAGAATAAACCGTGACTCATCAGCAAATCCCACAAACTCAAACCAGCACTCGTCAGAAGGAAAGTTCCACAGTGAGCAGTGGGGGGGGGGGGCAGGCTTCTCATCCCAGCACTTCGTTTGGGGAGGTGCTTTTCCTTGCCAGGACTGCCTTCGGCTTTCTTGGAAGAGCTGTTTGCTCTGTCCGTTGCTCTTGATGAAGGACTTGATCTTGGTTTCCCTGCTTTTGCCGTGTTCTTGGACTCAGCGGCCGGAATTGCATTCTTGAGGCGAATGTTTGCCACTTTGCGCGCGTAGAGCATCGTATTGCTGTTGAGAATGGCAGGAAGTTGTGGGCAGCCCTGCGAAGGGGAGTGGAGGTCTCCATCCAGTGGGTGCCTGGTCATTCTGCTGAGTTTGGCAACGAGGTTGCGGACGGATTGCAAAAGGAGGTTACAATGGTGGTGTGAATGTTGCGTGTTGCCGTGTTGTGCCACAGGACTTGCGACTGGTGCTTTGCTCTCTGATCCAGCAGGCATGGCAGGTCGCTTCGGATGGTGGGCACACTGGTCGGCACCTTTCTGAGGTGCATGGAGAAGATTTCGTGGAAGGATGTACAGCTTTTCACCAGGTTGCGCACGGGCCATATTCTACTACGGTCACACATGTTCCGGTTAGGGTGGTGTGATGATCCAATTTGTGCTTGTGGGTCAGGGGAGGAGACTGTGTCTCACGTTCTCTTTTCCTGCCCGTTGTGGGCCAGGTTTCGAACGCATGTGGTTTTTGGCCCAGGATGGTCGCTCGGCAAAGGTCTTGGGTTGGTTGCTCGTGTGAAAGGGTTTCGGGACGCGGTAAGGGGAGTAGTTGTTTTTTGTGACCGAACTGGTCGTTTTGGCGGCGGGGGAGGCTAGTGTTGCTTGTTGTACCATGTGGTGGGAGACGGTGGCTGCATGTGGTGGGGAGGTGAGTGAGTTGCGGTGTATGTCTCAGGATGTTGGTGTGTGTAGGTGCGTATGGAGGTGTGTGCGTGCGTGTGTGTGTGTGTGTGTGTGTGTGTGTGTGTGTGTGTGTGTGTGTGCGCGTTAGTGGCAGACAGGGCACCACTGTTGTTAGGCGTTAAGTTAATTTGTAAGGTAGAGTAAAGTGTGAAGGGTCAAAACCATGTAAGGTCTCGTATGAATAAATCAAATTAAATCAGTATACACGTTCTCATTGTCCGAACTTTGGTCGTATAATGAGAAACGATGCCGACAATACTAACAATGGTTATAACAATATTTTCGTACTTATGCGCCCTCCCATACCATCCCCGTTACGCCCCCATGCTCCAAACCATAAAAGGTACGCAGTTCGTATTGTAGTGCACCCATTCGTCCAATTTCACAGCTGGCCGTTATCTCGGTATCGATGAATAATTACCCTATGGGATTCAACATGTGGATGAGCGGACTAGCTAGTAACTAGTAACACATTTGCAACGTTATTGAGGGTCAGATTTTGCATTGAAAGCAGCTGAGCTTGCATTCCTACACGAGTTAGTTTTTGTGAGGTGGGTCATTGCTCTCGATTTCGACACAATTTAAGCTTTTGTACCGCATTATTATTTTCCCCCAAGTGCATGAAATATGCCCAACTTTGCTTCAGGATATAAGACGCTGTCGCTATGGTTTACAACCTCGACCATTGAATTGATGTGATGTTTGTTGCCGAACTTGGCGCGACACACTAGCGTGTGTCTAGATCACATGAAAAGGTAACTGCTGTCCTCAAAATCTAACGAAAACTAAAAAAAAAAAGAAAAAGAAATGGCCAGAAAAGTATACTAGTCTTTTCATCTTATAATTCCTAAGAAAAAAAAGGAGACCGTCAATTTGGACAACAAATTTCTGATATCTACCCCAAAACAAAACTTGTTAAGGATTCCTGCCAAGCTTTTCGACCGTGTGAAGTCGTGATATCAAACGCCAAGCTCTTTCGCCAAGCTAAACCCACCGACTATGACTTCAAACGTTAAATGAAATTCACCCAAAACCAAAACTGGTATAATAGAAGCCGCAAACTTTACAAAAAGTGTCGGCCTTTCAAAGTAGTGATATCAGGGAAAGGCCGCCAAGGTTGATCCTATTAGCCAAGTTAACCGCACCTACTAATAGTTCGAAGGTTAAATGAAAACTAGAAGATTGCTACTAGCGGTAGCAATCTTCAAGTTTTCATTTAACGTCTTAAGTATTATTCGGTGCGATTAACTTGGCTAATGGGATCAACCTTGGCGGCATTTCCCTGGTTGAATGATATCACTAATTTGAAAGGCCGACCCTTTTTGTAAACTTGGCGGCTTCTCTTATACCAGTTTTGGTTTTGGGTGGATATCACAACTTTCATAGGCCTGTTAATGTACCAAAAATACCACGGTGTAATTGTCACCTCTACCTTTTTTGTCTGGAGGTGTTTTATGTCTATGAATTTTCTCATTCAGAATTTTCACATTTGCTATTGTCATTCCAAGTTAATTAATAACAAGCATAAGAGTATGTTAATTGCAAGGACCTATATAATAAATTCCTGTGGAATAAAAGATACCCTTTGTCTTATTGAACCAGTAATGAGAAATTTATTCGGGTAGTGGGGCAAATAATTCATTTTGAATTCGCGTAACGTAAAAAAACAACGATTTGGATTTGGTGGGAAAAAAAACCGACCAAACCTTTGCAACCCACCTGTGCATTTTGTTTCCTAATCTTCTTGCCAGCAAAATTGTTCCTTTTATCGTCGTGGGGCAGATATTTCAGTTTGGATTCGTGTACCGTAACAAAAAACCGACCAAACCTTTGCAATAAAAGGTACTCCGTCTCTTAGTGAACGAATTTCAATTTCAATTTGAACCATTCTGTGATTTTATTGAGGCCTTAGCCTATTGCTATGCGCCCCAAACACGAGATTTATACACCACTAAAACTATACCACAAACCATACCACAAACATACCATACCCATCCACTGCAAATAACACAACCGACCGATGCTTGTGTGGTCACAACACTGGATGTCAACACCTTCCAGTTAAGGGTAAGATCAGTTACAGGCAACTTCACTCCACTTCCCCGCACAACACTCTGCACAACCCACACAAGGCAACCCAATG